>SJYT01042311.1:157913-201414 GCA_006410635.1 Cephalophus harveyi
GAAATAAATGGGGAAACAGTGGAAACAGTGTCAGACTTTATTTTTTTGGGCTCCAAAATCACTGCAGATGGTGACTGCAGCCATGAAATTAAAAGACGCTTACTCCTTGGGAAAAAAGTTATGACCAACCTAGATAGTATATTCAAAAGCAGAGACATTACTTTGCCGACTAAGGTCCGTCTAGTCAAGGCTATGGTTTTTCCTTTGGTCATGTATGGATGTAAGAGTTGGATTGTGAAGAAGGCCGAGAGCTGAAGAATTGATGCTTTTGAACTGTGGTGTTGGAGAAGACTCTTGAGAGTCCCTTGGACTACAAGAAGACCCAACCAGTCCATTCTGAAGGAGATCAGCCCTGGGATTTCTTTGGAAGGAATGATGCTAAAGCTGAAACTCCAGTACTTTGGCCACCTCATGAGAAGAGTTGACTCATTGGAAAAGACTCTGATGCTGGGAGGGATTGGGGGCAGGAGGAGAAGGGGATGACCGAGGATGAGATGGCTGGATGGCATCACTGACTCGATGGACGTGAATCTGAGTGAACTCAGGGAGATGGTGATGGACAGGGAGGCCTGGCGTGCTGCGATTCATGGGGTCGCAAAGAGTCGGACACGACTGAGCGACTGAACTGAACTGATGGGACCAGATGCCTTGATCTTAGTTTTTTGAATGTTGAGTTGAATGTTAAGCCAGCTTTTTCACTCTCTTCTTTCACTTTCATCAAGAAGCTCTTTAGTTCCTCTTCACTTTCCGTCAAAGGGTGGTGTCATCTGTATATCTGAAGTTATTGATATTTCTCCCGGCAATCTTGATTCCAGCTCGTGCTTCATCTAGTCTGTGATTTCACATGATGTACTCTGCATAGAAGTTAAATAAGCAGGGTGACAATATACAGCCTTGCTGTACTCCTTTCCCAATTTGGAACCAGTCTGTTGTTCCATGTCTGATTCTAACTGTTGCTTCTTGACCTGCATACAGGTTTCTCAGAAAACAGGCCTATTATTCCCATCTCATTAAGAATGTCCACAGTTTGTTGTGATCCACACAGTCAAAGGCTTTAGTAAGTCAAGTGGAGGTCAAAATCTAACCTTTGTTTCCATAAGGGTAATTAGGAAATGTGGTTTATTTAAAATCTGACACCAAATGGGCATTCTACCACTTCACTCCTAAATTAAAACTTAGAATAAGACCATAGTAGCTGACTTTGACAATGTGTCCAGTTTATTTCGAATATGAGCTGAGGAGGAGAAAAAATGGGCTGTGTGTATTGGGCATGGGGCTTCCCAGATACTGCTAATGAGAAAGAACCTGCCTGCAGTGCAGGAACATAAGAGATGTGAGTTTGATTCCTGGATTGGGAAGATCCGCTGGAAGAGGGCATGGCAACCTCCTCCTGTATCTTTGCCTGGAGACTACCATGCACAGAGGGGGCTGGTGGGCTATAGTCCATAGGGTCGCAAACAGCCAGACTTGACTGAAGTGACTTAACATGCACGTACGTGTTGGGTGTCCCTGGTTTTCTCTCCTGAAGTCACTAATCAGATGGATTATGGCATCTCTTCCCCAAGGGAAGAGTGAGCGGTAATTTGGGAGAGGCTGAATTTACTTTCAGCTTCATGGAGAATTAAATGAATAAAACCCTCACTTTGCAAACAATTCAGATTGGCAAGGGGAAAGTGTCCCGTTCTAAGAGGGAAATTTTTTTTTCCCCAAAAGGGATCACATGAAGTCTAAATCCTCTCAGCCAGTCCTATGAGTCCTTTGTAATGAAAATTTTCTTTCAAAGCCAACCATAATGAAACAATTTAAAATTGTTGTATTGCCAAGTAGGAAAACAGTGAAAGAAGGCATCCAAAAAGGTGAAAAAGAAGAGTATGGAAATATTGGGAAGATTAACTTGTTTGGCACAAGGACCTGCATGTTTCAGGTTAGTTAAGAGAAATAAAGAAAAAAAAAATCCTTAAGGTGAGTTATTAAGGCTTATTCTCTTTGTGCATCTGATGAATGACAGAGGACTGAACACACAGTAGGCACTTTATACCTGTCAATTAAATTGAAAGAAAACTCAGAGAGCTTTACTTGATGGGACTATTTCACTGGGTAAGAAAGAAATTGTTCATAGACTCCAAACCTAAACAGATGTGAAGTCCAGAGGCAGGACATTATGGAATGGCTTCTTTTGGTTAAAACTGATTATGTTACATCGTTCAAGGAAGATGACTTAAGTTTCATTCATGATTATCAGAAACAGTTTGGATTTCACTTGCATTCATAAAATAAGCTAGATTTAATTTTGCTTATGGGGTTTAAATGGTTTTGTCTGGCCCAAGGACTTTTCAAGTCTGGCCTCCATTTTATCTTCCCAGTTAGTTGACAGGTCCTTGTTAATGCATTTACCTTTCCTGTTTTGTATGTAATATATGCATTTCCAAAAGCCCTTTCATATCTAACAATTTTCTATTCTTTTCATAAAGTTTGTTTTTTGTTGCTGTTGTTCGGGGCTCTTTTGATTTGGAGGTTATAATAGCATGTGGGATCTTAGTTCCCCAATCAGGGATCAAACCTGTGCCTTCTTTATAGGGACTAAAGCGTCCTAACCACTGACCTGCAGGGGAATAATCTTCTATTTTAAGTGAACAATTTTCTATTTTAAGTGAATCTTCTCATTTCCTCCCTAACCAGACCTGCAACCAATTGTTTTGTCTTCTTCTGGATAGTTTTCTGACACTTTTTTTTTTTTTTAATTGCTTTCACCTTACTAACAAGCTCCCAATGAGCCCTTTCATATACTACCTTAATGCCCAAAGTTGCTGTGAGTTCCAGAAGGGACGATGTTTCGTAGGGAAATCCAGGGCTGGGTTTCAGGTATTCTTAGTCCTGTCTATATGAGAAGCAACAGTCAGATAATTTCAAAAGCATACGCCTTTAGGTTTCAAGCTGTTCATGTTTGCAAACCAGACAGACACCCTTAATACTACTGCTGGTTTATTGACACAAACTCTTTGCTTCCCACAGCTTGTAATTGAATCCCCCCACTGCTTAATTGGAAATAGAATGACTCCACAACCAGATTTGAAACATCTTCTGAAGCTGGTGGGAACATCAGCACTCCCTTTTAAAAATAAAAATTATATCATTAACTGTGTTAAGCGAAGATTGGTGTTCTGTTGAATATCAGGAAATGAGAGAACCCCAGGACTGTCTGAAAACAGGGCAATTAGGGATGGCTTCTGTTTTACAACGTGTGTACACATGGCCTCCTTTCTCCCCAAAGCATAAAGGCTAAAGTGGGCTTAGTTTGTACCTTGTTGAAGTCCTAATGTTTGCAGTACTCTGATCCCTTTAAAAATTCTTTCTCTTAATTGTTCATATCCTGTGACTAGGAATTGCATTCAAACAAATAATTATTAAGCTCCTGTTGCAAGCCAGACACTGATCCAGTTATCAAAGATAAATATTGTACAAGAGAGAATAAAAAGAAAAGAACAAGAAGGTAAATTTTATGCTGTTTATATAATATATGCAAATATTTACATATATTTCCATTCTATCAAACTACACAGAGAAAAATGAATCTTTGATTATTTCTAATGACTTTAAAAAAACTTTTGTTTTGCTGTAAGTTTCTATATACTTCTTTCTTGTGGCAGAATGCACATAATGTAAGATTTGCGATTATAGCAATTTTTAAGTGCACTATTCAGTGGCATAACACAGTGGCATTCACAATGTTGTTCAACCATCACTGTTATCTACTTCATGAAGACTCCCCTTTTGTTTTTCTCTTTTTTGGAATATAATTAACATACAGCATTATGTTAGTTTCAGGTGTAGAACATAATTCAATATTTGTATATATTGTGAGGTAAACATGTGACTATTCATTGTTGGTTATAGTAATAATATATTTGCAGTAAATTAAATCATTTCAAAAGCAAATGAGTAAAATAAATTATCTTATCTATGGTAAGGTGTGTGCTTAGATGTTCAGTAATGTCTGACTCTTTGCAACCCCTTGGACTGTAGTCCGCGAGGCTCCTCTGTCCATGGGATTCTCCAGGTAAGAATACTGGAGTGGGTTGCCATGCCCTCCTCCAGGGGATCTTCCCAATCCAGGGATCTAAACCAGGTCTCCAACATTGGAGGCAGATTCTTTACTGTCTGAGCCACCAGGGAAGACCAGTAAGGTATTATGCAGACAATAAAGTAGTAACTTTGAAGTCTACTGAATGCCACAAAAGAGCATATAAATAAGTAGAGGAGTATAGTATGACTTAGATGTTTTAAGGATATGTTAATAAATCAAAGAAAGATGATACATAATAATAATCAGTGTTCATGCTGCTAAGTCTCTTCAGTCATGTGTGATCCCATAGATGGCAGCCCATGAGGCTCCCCCGTCCCTGGGATTCTCCAGGCAAGAACACTGGAGTGGGTTGCCATTTCCTTCTCCAATGCATGAAAGTGAAAAGTGAAAGTGATGTCGCGTCCGACTCTTTGTGACCCCATGGACTGCAGCCCAGCAGGCTCCTCCGTCCATGGGACTTCTCAGGCAAGAGTACTGGAGTGGGTTGCCATTGCCTTCTCCAATCAGTGTTCATAGGGCTTATCTATTACCACAAGCATTGAGATTTTATGTAAGTTACCCTCTAATAATTTGTTTTAAATGATTATTTTATTTTTAAAGAAATATTTATCATGCTAGTTAATATCATATTTTAAAATATGGCATGCTGTAGGCATCCATCAGCCTGCCCCAGCACTGCTCCACACCACCGCTTCCATCCTACAAGACAGGGGTTCTGAGGTTTAAGTGGTTATGAACCTGGACTCCAGAGTCAGTCTGCTTGATGTCCTATCCTGCCTCAGACATTTATCACTGTATATACCTGGGGACTCTGTGTGTTATATGTAATCTAACTACTCTGTCAGAGAGAAAAAAACATTATTATTCCCATTATATAGATAAGGAAAAGAGTTATGGCATTTTCTAAAAGTTTACCAGAAAGAGAAAGCAAATATCAGATACTACCACATATATGTGGAATCTGGAAAAATGATACAGATGAATCTATTTCCAGGGAAGGAACAGAGATGCAGATGTTAAGAAGTGACATGTGGACACAGAAGGGTAAGGGGAGGGTAGAACAAACTGGGAGATTCGGATGGTCGTTTATACACTACCATGTGCAAAAGAGCTAGTGGGGACTTGCTGTTCAGCAGGAACCTCACAGGGAGCTGAGCCGAGTGCTCTGGGATGATCTGGAGGGGTGGGTTGGCAGGAGGCAGTGGGAGGTCCAAGAGGGAAGGGATACATGTATACATATAATTGATTCGTTGTACAGCAGAAATGAACACAACAGTGTGAGGTAACTAAATCCCAATAAAAAATACTTTAAAAGTTTAGCAGATTGTCTAGCTTTTAAATAATAACAGCTAGCATTTACTGCATATTTACTATTTCCTGGCTTCTCATCTCGCCTTGTTTTCCGCCCTTCCTTATTCCAGAGGCCCCTCCCTCGTCTGGTCTCCTTACTTGGACACTTGGGTTGGGGACCCTGTCCTGTCATCATGTCAAGTCCCAAATGCTTCACTGGGATCCCACACACTAAGCCTGCACATGTGGTAGGGTGGTGGCAGTCATTGGCTCTTTCCCAGCTCCTCACCGTGGCAGCAGAGGTCTTGGTATTTCTGGTCTCCACACGGCTCTCCAACAACCTCTCCCCTAGCTCATAAGACACAGCCTACATATGCATTTGGTTGTCTGGTAGCCAGCCGTATACATCTGATATATTCAGATGTGTAGTATACAACCCTCCACTTGTACCATCACACTGGACTCTACAAATATTATTTTTTGTGTTGGGAACAAAAAGATGGAGGAAAACAGTTTGAGTGAATAAAAGAACCACTAGGATCATAATGCTTTAGTAATACTCTATTGTGCCTCCATGATTTGACTGCATAGCTGAAGGAATTACAGCAATCACAGCAGCTTTGACTGGTCCTCTCTGGAAATTGCTTTCTGCTAAAGAGAGCTGTTGGGTTTCCCAAGTTGCACAGTGGTCAAGAATTCATCTGGCACTGCAGGAGACAGGTTTGATCCCTGGGTCAGGAAGATACCCTGGAGGAGCAAATGGCAACCCATTCAAATAACCCTGCCTGGAAAATTGCATGCAGAGTGGAACCTGGCAGGCCAGAATCCATGGGGTCTGCAGAGTCGGATACAAATGAGCAAGTGAACATGAGCATGAGCAAAGGGAACTGTCTCCCCAAAAGGAGAGACTCTCATCTCAATTTACGACAACTCAGAAGGGTCCTCTGAGGTCTAGAGCTCCCAGTGGGGTTGGCAGAGACCTTGTGACTGCTTTACACTGCAACTTCTCACTCTGCCCAATCTAGTTTCCTTGTGGACCCCAAGATTGCTTACCAATAATCTGCCTTCATGTTAGTCTCTGTCTCAGAGTCACTTCCCTGCTAACCAACCAGCCACAATGTTTATAATTATTATTTTACTATTTGGCACATTCCAGGCATTTTCCATAAATCATTTCATTCAGTTCTCACAACTCTCTGATGTAGTAGGTGTGCTTTTTAATAGTCATTTTTTTAAATGCTGAGGCTGAAAGTTACTCAGTCCATATGGCTAAGTAACTGAAGGCCATACGTTTAATAGGGGAGGAAGGACTTGCACTATTAATTAGCTTTTAGATATTTCTCTAGCTATGTAGGCATTCCTTAGAATTTGAAATGATATTTCCATTCATGATTCACTTATTCATCTACCTTTTTTCATGCCAATCAACTGTAAGGGAGAGAATTAATCTGGATCCATTCAAGACTGTGCTTTGAAAAAGTCCCACTGGACTACCAGGCAATTCCCTGAAAAAGTTCATGTATCTATCATTTCCACAATTTGTATAACAGGAAAGAAAGTAGGACAGGATGCTGACAATATCCAAGAAGGAAAAAAAAAATGCTGTGTTTAAAAGGTAGGAAAACACTAACTAATTTTACTAGGTCCTGTGCAGAGTCTTATCATGTAAGTGTCCTTTGACACCCTAAAGCTGGGGTTTGGTAGAAGGTTGGTAGTAAGAGCATACTGTGCTGATAAAACAAAAACCCATGGACTCACACGGGTAGTAGACTGACTCTCAGGCTGACATAAGTCCTAAATGAACTATCTTTTTTCCCAATTATGCTTCCTTAATAACCTGCATAACCAAACAATAATTACTTTTTTTTTTTTTTTGTGGGAGGGAAGGAGTGAGGCAATGTTAGGGTGATAATTTACAGAGATTTCCAACGGGATATTGTATCTGAAAAGTCTTTCTAGGAATTAGTATAGGTGAGTAAAAATTTTTTAGCAGGTCCTGTGCATAATAAGTCTTCTTATTCTGGCCTCTTAGCCCAAACTTAAAACATTCCTTCTGTTTGGAAGCATCATTAATCTCATCCTAATAATTCCAACTCTTCCTCAAGAGGAGTGATGTCAAGCAAATTCTTGAAGGCTATCATCCTTGGTTAGGAGAAGGCAATGGCACCACACTCCAGTACTCTTGCCTGGAAAATCCCATGGACAGAGGAGCCTGGTAGGCTGCAGTCCATGGGGTCACTAAGAGTTGGACACGACTGAGCGACTTCACTTTCACATTTCACTTTCACTCATTGGAGAAGGAAATGGCAACCCACTCCAGTGTTCTTGCCTGGAGAATCCCAGGGATGGGGGAGCCTGGTGGGCTGCCATCTATGGGGTCACACAGTCGGACATGACTGAAGCAACTTAGCAGCAACTGTAGTATCATCCTTGGTTATTCCCTCCATGATCCAGTTAGGTTAATCATCCTTGCTTTGTATAGCTTGTACTATTCCCATTACACAAGTGTTTGGAATTAAAGGGCTAGATCCTGTTTTCCCAGCTTCATTCTCAAATTGTTATATTTCTCAGAGCTTCAACCTCCTCATCTATAAAATGGGAATACATCCTCCTATCCTAAAGGACAGCTGTAATTATTTTAATCGCTTCTAGCAAATTCCTAGCCAGGGTAGAGTCTTGTGAAATTTTAACTGTCTTCCTTCTGCACATAATTTAAAATCATTTTTTTATGGAAAGGATGGTCTGGGAAGACCAGTTTAACTTTTGCACTCCAATCCCTTCTCAAGTTTCAAGTGGAGAGCAGTTAGTAACTGCTTCAGCTTTGCCCAGTGCCTGAATCTTGTCCCTGTTCCTCTATAGACAATAGAGCAGCCTGAGGGATACCACTGGTCAATAGCAGCCTTTTTCTGGGAGGGAGTTAATAAAGGGACAGCTTAATGCTCTTGTTGATGAGGAAGTTTGGATTCTTACTGCCTTAAGGACCTGGCAGTTTAAAAAAGAGAGAGAGAAAGAGACAGAGAGAGACATTAAAAATGAAGAATACAGGTTCATCCAACCAGGTCCCTCTCATCCAAGAAAGAAGCCTGGGAAAACTATTCCAAACTCCTGGCTCCTTCCTGGCTTCTAAAAAACCCTCAAAGGTTCAAGATGTCCTAGCGAGTTTTCACTGGAGTCTAACACTTGGTCTTAAACCTACTGGCTTTGCAGAGGGCTCAGTGTGCAATTGGATGCAGTCAGAAGTGAACTGGAAAACAACAGCTTTCAACACCAGAGAAAATGATACGCCATTCAACAGAAGTCCCCTGTCATCCGCTTTGTGATTGGAAATGAGGTGGGGAGCGGCTTCCCGAATACTGTATGTTACTGAGCAGATGTATAAGAATCAAAGGAAAAATGGTTGCCAGGGAGACAGGACACTCATGCCAACTCTGTCGCAGTCTCATCATAAAATGTCTCCAGGGGGCATTGCATAGCCACAAGCACAGACAGGAACACAGCCAAGCCAGGGATCCAGATGTTGCCCTTGGAACCAGGCGCCATTTCAGGAGCTGGCATCTGCCTTCTGCCAAACAGAATGTGTGTGGCCACATCTGCTCACCGCAGAAAGTTAACACACATTAAAAGCAGAGGAAAGGTTGCCATAAGTAACAATTTGGCACCGTGCATGAGGAAGATGTTAAATATTAGATAACTCTTCTGTAAACCCGAAGCTCATTCTTCACTGTTCTTTCCTCACTCATAACTCATGGATATCCACTCTCTCATTAATTCCATTCTGTTCATCTGAGAACAATCTTGTTTGCAAATAATACCTGAATAATTTACAACCTACCTAAGTGCATATAACAGCGTAGGAGAAAGTAAGTTGGAATGGACTAGTGTCTCCAATTAACTCCATAAAATGCAGCTTTTCTTTACAGCTCTTAAAGAAGACATGATATACATTTGTCTCTGAGACTCTGCCATTAAATTGCTATCTCCAATACAAAGAGTGGATGACAACAAGGTATTTTCCAAGTGCTTATGTTCACTTTCATCTACTCTCACTTGGAATGATGAGACTTTTGAACAATAAGTTACATTATTTTAACAACCCAAGAACTTTTTTATGACCAGAGAAAAGTTCAATGAGGCATAATTTAAATGTGTGCTGTACCTGATTCTGTATATATGTCTAGCATTTTCATAGCTTACAAGACTTTTTCACTTATTTTGCATGTTCTTCTTAACCTATCTCTAGCAGTTGGTTAGAACAGGTACTATGCATCTTTTCTAAGTTGAAGATACTGCAGCCAGAGAAGTTTAAAGGTTTCTTCAAAGTCAAGTCAAGGCAGTAATAAGAGAAAGACTTATGATGAGACTACCGTAAGTATATTGCTGATCTTAAACTTTTTGTTTTCTTCACCAAAATTACTACCCTTAGATTTTGAGGAGCAAAGATCAATACATCTTTCTAACCTACATACGAATGGCAAGAAATTGGTTGGTTGTATTGAATTAGATCCTTTCCCTTCCTTCCAGGAAGTTATTACTTCCTGTTATTGCATAATAAATTGCCACCAATTTAGAAGCTTGAAACAATATCTCTATTTTTTCGCAACTCCTGCGGGTCAGGAGTCCAGATACAGCCTGGCTGAGCTGAGTCTTCTGAGGCAGAGATCAGGGCTGCATTCTGGAGGCTCTGAATATGAACTTCAAGTTCAATCAGATTGTAGGAATCCAGTCCTTTGAAAAAGGTGAAAGTGGAGCTGGAGAACTCCATTTCCTGTCTGGCTGTTTGCTGCCACCCTCATCTCTTTTTGTCCCATCTGCATTCAAAGAACATCAAACCCCTGTTAGACTTCAGATTCCTTTGTCTCTTCTTCTGCCTCTCAAGTCTGCCTTTTAAGTCTCATGAGTTTAGATTTGGCTCAACTGGATAAACTCTATGTCCCAAGGTTAACTGACTTCAGGCTTTAATTACAGCTGCAGGCTCTCAGCTGTACCTAGATTGGTGTTTGATTGAATAAGCAGGGTTGGAGAATCCTGGATGGAGAAGGGCATCTGTAAAATTCTATTAGCACACCACTCAAAATGTGGTCCTCAGACCAGCAGCATCAGCACCAAGGAACTTGTTAGAAATGCAGAGTCTCAGGTTTCACCCCAGATCTCTGAAACAGCAGTGTTAATCTCCAGGAGATTCATATGCATACAAGTAAGAAGCACTTGTTTACTTACGCTGCTGTTAACTAGCCCCCACCCCCTGCTCCGCCCCATTTTTCTTTTTGCAGCAGATACTAGGTTGGCAGGCCACTCAGTGTTTTGTTCAATCTTGTGAATGTTTCTTCTCTCCCTTTCTGACATGGAGAAAGGGGGTCAGATAGGGCCAAAGGCAGCTTTATGAATCATAGCCTGAAAGTACAAGCAGAACTGTGTCCCACTGAGCCATGGAAGGACAAGGATTTTTTTTTTTTTTTTTGAGAGCATTTGCAATGGAGCTTTTGATGGTTTATTACTTCCTTGCCTTTAGCATTCTTGGTGGCACTTCCTGGCTGCTGAGAGTGGACAATCTTGAGACTATTATGGAATCTTTTACTGTTTGTTCATGGTGCACAGCTGAAATGTTTGAAACTTTAAATGAAAATAGATCCCACTGCAGAGTAAGGATAATAATTAGAAGACAAAAATCAATTTGGTTTCAGATGGAGGGAATTATGCACCATCTGACTGTTATGATATGCTGCATTATTTAGAATGTATATCACGGGGGGTCAGCTTTCCACGAGTGCACATTGATTTCATGTCCACTTAGCTACAGAGAGGGGACCAGGAGGAAATCCAAGTGCCACTGGCCAAGGGTTTTAAACATACGTTCAGCTCCCCAGCACTAATCAACATTACCAGGAGTCTGTTGAAACAATGGACTCCACCTCCACTTGGTGCCAGCATGCCCACAGTATGGCAAGTCCTCAATTCTTGGTATAATGCAGGTTAATGTAAAGTGGATGTGTTGTAGGAAGGGGGACCCCCTCCAGGGCCACAAGAGTGGGCTCTTGTCTAATACTTGGATAAGAATTGTCTGAGGATTCACGAGCTAACAAAGCAAGAGACTTTATTGGACAGGTACCTGGGCAGAGAGCAGCAGGGTAAGGGTACCCAGGAGAATTGCCCTGCCTTATGGCTCCCAGTCTTGGGTTTTATGGTGATGAGATTAATTTCTAGGTTGTCTTTGGCCAATCATTCTGACTCAGGGTCCTTCTGGTGGCATATGCATTGCTCAGCCAAGATGGATGTCAGTAAGGATCCTGGGAGGCGGTCAGACACACGGTGTCTCTCTTTGACCTTTCCTGAACTCTTCCGGTTGGTGGTGGCTCATTACTTCTGTCTTCCTTACCAGGACCCCCTGTCATAAAATAACACACAAATGGTTGCTATGGTGCCTGGCCAGGGTGGGCAGTTTCAGTCAGTGTGTGTTCCCTAACAGATGTAATGAGAGACTAACCAGACCAAAGTTCTACTGGAACTACTGTAGTTAATGGCAAAACGAACAGCTGCTGAGGAAAAAGGGAGAGTCTAGATCAGGAAGTGTATGAATTTAGTAGGTGACTGTAGGTATATTTGGAGAGAGGGCTAGAGGGAGGCAAAGAATGCACGAAAAAGCTACAAGACCCTTTTTAACTCAGAGCCAGAAGGATCTAGAATACATTTTGAAGAAGGGATGTAATTCACATAATATATGCCATGAAAGATTACATACTACATTACATTTAAACTGCATCTGGTATATAATAGCTATGCTACTTTTTTTCCATGTTTTACACGGAGCATAATGTAAAATTTCTTTTTTGATGTCTGACTTTCTCCCTAATGGTAATGTGTCCAACACTGAAATAGGAGTATCGTGGCTCAGACAATTAAGCGTCTGTCTACAATGTGGGAGACCTGGGTTCAATCCCTGGGTTGGGAAGATCCCCTGGAGAAGGAAATGGCAACTCACTCTAGTACTATTGCCTGGAAAATCCCATGGACAGAGGAGACTGGTAGACTACAGTTCATGGGGTCTCAAAGAGTTGGACACGACTGAGCAACTCCACTTTCTTTCTTTCATATTTATAGTACTGATATTAGTGAGCTAATAGTATTACATTTAACAAGCATGCACTGAGTTAGGGTTAGGATTAGCTCCAATGCTTTGGCCACCTGATAAGGCAAAGAGCTGACTCACTGGCAAAACCTCTGATGCCGGGAAAGACTGAGGCAGGAGGAGAAAGGGATGACAAAAGATGAGATCGTTGGATGTCATTGCCAACTCAATAGACGTGAGTTTGAGCAAACTCTGGAAGGTGGCATGCTGCAGTCCACGGGGTTGCGGAGTCAGACACGACTTAGTGACTGAACATCAATTGAGTACCATCTCTTTGCCAGATGCCATGTCAAGTGCTTTGAATATAAAAATGTATGTCATTCCTTCAAGAAGCTTTCTGTCTGGAGATATAGTCCAACATACAGACAATGGTAAGATTGTATGATGTGAGTACTAAAAAGTACATGGAAATTGCTACATGACCACATAAGAGGAATGGCCACACATGGGAGAAGTAACTGGATAGAATGGGTAAGTCTTCAGAAAAGCGAGGACATTCTGATTTGGACAGAATGGACAACAAAAGCTCATCCAACAGAGGGAGAAGAGGGATTCTCTTCAAAGTAAAATTAGTAGGTTAAAAAATATACAAAAAATAAGTGTGCATATTGGCATGGATGAGTTGTGACAACTCTGTAAATCAGGCAGCAGGTGAAAATACCTGTTTTATAAGAAATAAAATTTGAAGAAAAAGAAATAGAAAAGGCTAAATGATTGTAATGCTTGATAAATTACACTATAAATTCAATTATTATACAAATAGTCTGCTCATTGTCTCAGGATTATACACTCATCCCATTGGACAATAAGAAGCAGTCTTGTCCACATTTTACAGATGCAAAAGTAGAGGCCCATGGAAGTGAAATGATTTGCTTAGGGTTTTACAGCAAGTCCAGATCAGGGATTCTATTTATACCATTAACCATCAGCCTCCCACAAAATGAAATTCTTCATTCTATTTTTTTCTGGCTATTGTTTACTGGTTAATTCTCAAAGTTTGATTCTATAATCTAGATGCATGAATTAAGTCATGTGGGACAGAACACAGTGCCTGCTTCTGGCAATCAATTAAATGGCCTTTTTTTTTTTCTTCTTTGATGAAACTACATTGGCAATACTCCCAAGTGAACTCCACTTGCTAAGCTGTGACACTATCAACCCCTCTGCTCTATTCTCCCAGCCCACTGACCAACTCCCTCCAAGCTAGAGCTCTACATCAGTCATCCTCAAAAATGCCTTCACCAGCCCTTTGTTCTAAAAGCTATAATGTTTTATTAATAATAATAATCAACATTGATGAGAACTTAATGTGTGGCAACCTCCAGGCTAACCATTTTGCATATATTGTTTAATATTAAAAACAATCCCTCCAAGGTAGGCACTCTTATCATCTCTCTCTTTGGGTAATGGAATAAAAGCCTTGAGTGACAAGGTCAGGTTTATTTACACAGTATGAAAAGCAGAGTCTTGATTCATACCAGTCTGTCTGTAATACACATGCTGTTAACCCCTAAGCCTATGCTGCCTCCTGCAGCAAGCCAGCAGTGAAAAAAAGTAAAAATAAGGAAAATTTATTGAATACACAGAGGAGAAGTGATACAGGTGATGAGCTGTGAACTTTCTCCTTCTTGATCATGACCTAGGCCAGGGAAGACAGAAGTGCATTCATAGAAAATTAATCTTTTGCCTTTAGGGAAATGCTGCATCGTATTTTCAGAAGGAAATAATTTATTTTTTTCTGATTTTTTCTTTCTTTTCTTCTTTCCTTTTTTAATTTAGAAGCTCAGAATCAATCGTTTTGCTTTCCTTGGCTAGAATCATTTTAGGGAATGAGTATCATCATCTCCATCAGCAGCAGCAAATATGATCATTAGGCTTTAAATTGCCCTTACCCACTTGGTCGTTTCCTGGTGCAGTCGGATTAAACTTGCTTATTACGTTACAAAATAGAATGTGTTAAGTTTGCTCAAGTTCAGCTCTGGAGTTTACATCAGAGTGCTGTGATTATATAGTATTTGGACTGAAGCTAAAATTGACATTTTCTTAGAATATAAAAAGATTAGATTAAACGGCTTCCCAAAATAAACAAAGACTAAGAAAATCCCAATCAGCTTAAAAGTCTGAAAATAGAACTTTGACATCACATGTGTAATTTATTATATGTGCAGGGGCTCCAGTGTCCAATTCGTAGCCACAGCAAGTGCTGCCCAGTGATAAAATTTGGTGCCCAAATCTATCAGCCCAAAGTCCTTGGGAATGTTCACAGCTGGTAGATATTCACCAATAGAGACCCAAGAGTAATTTACAGTAGATGCAAGGAGGTGACTTCTTGCTATTGGAACTATCAGTTCCTGTTCTGGCATTTCTTACTTCTTCCAATCTTGATTTTGTATGTAAATTAAAAATTCCACCAATTAGAATCTTTCTTCCATAACAGTATGTTGTGGTGTAAAGGTTCTCAAACTAGCTGTTCCAATGCAGATTTCTGGGCCCCACCTCAGAGTTGCTATTGCTTTGGCCACGGGGCCCAGGCAGAGGTATTCCTTGAATGACACTCCCTGAGTATGTGCAAACGCCTTCCTAGCTAGTTATCTACATCCACAGGTGAGTTTGCTACAGCTGATCCATGGATTACATTTCGAGAACATGTATGGAGAAAAAAGTAATGGCTTTGTTAGGGGAAGCACACTGATTGAAACCGCCCACCCTGGCCAGGCATCATAGTAACCATTTGCATGAGTTGTTTTATGACAAGAGATCCTGGTAAGGAATATGGAACTAATAAGCCACCGCCAACTGGAAGAGTTCGGGAATGGTCGAAAGGAGACACTGCGTGTCTGTCCACTTCCCAGAATCCCTCTCACCAGCATCCATCTTGGCTGAGGGATGCGTGCATCACCAGGACAGACCCTGAATTAGAATGATTGGCCAAAGACCACCCAGAAACTAATCCTATCACCATAAAACCTGAGACTGCGAGCCAGAGCTGTTCTCCTGGGTTCCCTTATCCTACAGCTCTCCACCCGGGTGCACTCTCCCAATAAAATCTCTTGCTTTGTCAGCACATGTGTCCCCTTGGACAATTGATTTCTGAGGGTTAGACAAGAGCCCAGTTTCGGGCTCTGGAAGGTGTCACCCTTCCTGCAACAGCTTCATAATCAAATAAGTTGGATTTCAATCCTGAATTCTGGCTACCAAGGTTGAGACAGTCTCTTAAATCCCCAAGTAGACTCAAATTCATTTATAAAACAGATTTACCTGGCAGAGTAGAAGATGAAAGTTAATATATGTTCATCACCTTGCATTGTGCTTATACAGTCGGCTCTCCATATCCGTGAGCCAGATGGAAAGGACCGACTGTTTTCACTGTACTATACCATTTGATACAAGGAACTTGAACATCTGTGGATCTTGGTATCCACAGGAGGTCCTGAAACCAATCCCTCATGAACATCTAGGGACAACTCAATATGTCCTCAATGAAACAATCTATTAAAAATGTTGTTAGTTAATAAAGTGAAAAATATGGATGGTGGCTAAAATAGCCAAATTATACAGTTCACAGTAGCACACTCTCTCATCTAAGACAAAAGAATGCAATCCACATCTCAACTGACCGTCCCCCTGCCCCAAACACACACATCTGTGTACACTTATCAACTATATTTTGGTGTCTAACAGACTATAGAGTCCATTCTGCTGGAAATAAGACCTTTCCAAGAAGTTCCAATTCCACAGAGACCCACAAAATATTAATGCAAATCTAGCACTGACTGATTGAGAAGTGTTAACATGTTCATTGACTATTGGATTCCTTTTATAATTCTACATCCGTCTCTACAAATCCTATTTGCACCCTTTCTATCACTGATAAAGGGTCTATAACTCACAGGCTGTGAATCTGTTACCTAAGATACCTTATAATTTTTAAGAAAAAAACATATTAAATGGAGGTTTTGACAATAGAAATTCATGACTATCCTCCACTTTATGATTTTAAAGTCAGAGTTAATTATCATGACTAATTCACTTAACTGATTTCAATTTAATATAACAAATATTAAGAGGTGCCTATAAGCCACAGTTATTGGAGAAGGAAATGGCAACCCACTCCAGTGTTCTTGCCTGGAGAATCCCAGGGATGGCGGAGCCCAGTGGGCTGCCATCTGTGGGGTCGCACAGAGTCGGACACGACTAAAGCGACTTAGCAGCAGCAGCAGCATAAGCCACAGTTAATGCTAGCAGTCTATATATCCCAGAGGGAATAAGAAAACATTGCCTCTGTTCATTGTGAGCAATCATCCTAGAAGGAGATACTGCATTAGGCATATTTCAACATACACACATAATTAAACACGTTCACCATAACTGTGGAAAATTACCACAGGATTTCAGGGATGGTAAGTCAGGAAGAACACACGCACTCTGAGAATGTCAGAAAGCAAGACCTGTTATCAAGTGACAAGATGAAGAGTTGCATGCGTGCTCAGTCATGTCTGATACTTTGCATCCCTATGGACTGTATCCCACCAGGCTCCTCCGTCCATTGAATTTTCCGAGCAAAAATACTGGAGTAGGGTGCATTTCCTCTTCCAGGGGATCTTTCCGACCCAGGGATCGAACATATATCTCCTGGGTCTTCCACATTGGCAGCCAAGTTCTTTACCACTGAGGCACCTGGGAATCCTAGGGATCCCCTTAAGAGTTTTGTCATTTGGGAAGCAGATTTCATGGTAATTGTTGAAAGATCCTTCTTTTGTCATGAGTTAAGATGAAGAACATGCCATGCAAATATTTAGGACTGTGTTTTTAATCTCTATTGCAGATTTAACATTCCAAATTTATAAGCAATGTGGAGGAAAGGAAAACAAGAATGTTTAATTATCTTGCCTAGACTCTGTAACTCTATATATTCTTTTCCTTAAAAAAAAAAATCAAACAACATGAAATGGAGATATTTTAAAAAGTGATTTTCATGCTTAGCAAGAAAATTCTCTCTGGAGTGTCATCCAGGTATATACCTTAAAGTGATAGTAGCCTAAACACTTATCACCAAATTCAGTTTAGCTACAGTCATCCAATAATGTGAATGGCATATCCTAATGGAGGAAAGTTAGAGAAATCTTAAATAGGAAATAATCTGATACCACATGTGTGCTCTTTTTCCTTCAGTATAACTTAAGACCTTTGAAAGCTCTAAGCTGCTGCATATCAATGAAGAATTTCTGACATTTTGAGACGGTAGAGTATAATTTATCCTGTTATCTTTGGCTGTTTGGAAATTGAAGATCTCACTTTAGAGCTTGAGTATGCATAAGGCTTAATTCATTTCAAGTATGTACAGAGCCCACGTTCCTTATGGAGGAACACAAGCTCTATCACGATGCAACCCAAACCCTAACTGCTCACAACTTCTGCATCTTTTTTTAGAAACCATGGAAGCACAGTTCCTAAAAGAAATCTTTTAGGAACCTTGGTTCACAAATGCCTCCCACAGCCCCCTGGAAACAATCATGTGAGCATGCACACATACGATACCATCATCTGCAGGATTTTTAGTATATGACCTTCCACGTTTCCAAGACATTGCATGTAACATTTCCTGTTCCTGTAATGCCATTTCCCATTCTTTATTGGCTCAGAGAATTCAGATTTAGATTCAGAACTTAGCTTGGATTGTCACTCCTATAATAACCATCCCTTCTTTCCACCAGATTCACAAGATTAATAATACCCTCCTTTGTGTAAACCCTGTATGAAACACCCATTTCTGTTACTCCATTCAACTATGGTTCTGTCTTGCCAGCTCAGGACTGGCTTCATGGGTGTGTGACCAGTCACTCCTTGCCACTACCAGAAGGGGTTATGCTTGGGAAATAATATTCTGCAGTTGCCATTTTCAAATATTAAAAAAATTTTCCTTTGACTTTGTTCTTTCTAAAGTGGGTTCATGGAGCTTGTGCTTGGGGCTTGGAGCCTCAGTTTATAGGTGGTCTTGCCTCCTACAGCCTCCCAGGAACAGGTTCTCAGCTGTCCATTCCCTCAAGCCCTGGGCCCCCAGCCCAGCGCAGCCTCCCCTAACTCTGCCCTACCCCTACTATCTCCTTCAGCTCCCTGCAAGTGTGGAAAAGCTTGGGGGGCACATATCTTGTAGCCTGTTGGGAAGGGACAGGCAAGTAGCTGTCCCACGCTGAGCTGAGGGCACCGCAGAGTATCTGGGTGATGAGTGGCCAGAAAAACGAAAGTCTGCTTCTTCTTGGGGGTGAGCCTCTGTTAGCTATATCCAGATACCTAGCATTTCTGGTGCACAGGTTTAAAGATCCTTGGGGAGTCCATCCATTGGTCATGGGTTGGGGTGATGGGCTCATGAGGAAGGGGAAATGCTTACCTCAAATACCCAACCCCATCCCTGGCTAGGACACCTGAAAGGAGTCTGCAGCTGGCAGGAGGGTATCTGTCATAGAACCTACCTATGACAGTCCTCTCTGGCTCCAGAGTACCTTCCTCCTCCAGAATGGAGCTCTCCTTTTGGTCCATGGGGACTATTCCTTTTCTGCTTCCAAGCTTCTGGGACTTAGTTTGCATCTGTCTTTTCTGGCAAGTTCAAGGCACCCTTCAGGGACAAGCCATGTAATAAAAGTGTATAATTTTTCTATTTTTGCAGAAGGCTTACATGCTTGATATTTGCACTTAAAACTGTCACTACACAATATAAAAATGAACGAGAAAATTAATGCTAATAATTTAAGGTTTTAATATTTCTCTACTTAGAAAGGCATTTGCTAGCAAAGTTTTTTTTTTTTTTTTAAAGACAAGTTGAAAGGGAGAGACCATAGAAAACAAGGAAAATCTTTGTATCTTTGATTGTACATGTTTCTGTTTTTCGAACAAAGGACCCCACATTTTCATCTTTTACTGGGACATGCAGATTTTCTGGCCAGCCCTGTTCCTACCTGAAATTGACTTCCTTAAGAATAGAGCCCAGGCTTTTTCATTTTGCTCTTCTGTTCAGGTATACAAAACTACATTTTGAGGTAATTTATATGAATTTGTTATATGTGTATGTGCCTGTTTCTATATAATACCTAAATATCTATATATTTATGTCTATATATTTGTATACTATAAGTTAGCATAAATATATACTGTAATATGTGATGATACATGCAGCAGATAGATATAAATGACTTAGAAAACTGATTTTAAACATTTTGGTCTTTCAGTTGTTACTCTTTACTTAGACACTACTGGTTCAATCTCTCCAAATTTAAAAGGTCCTTAATCCAAATGATAATTTAATCAATATCATATTAAGAAGCTATAAAAACCAAATTCATGTCAGGCAAGCAGACTCATAGCACTATAAGCATTCACAATGCACCTCGTGTCAGCACATTTCTATGAGAAATGAACTTCTGTTTCCATCACACAGAACTCACTTAGGAAAATCTTGGACCGACTTTTTCCCATTGTTTATACTTTGATTCACTGTGGAAGCTAAGATGAATATGAATACTTGTACAATTTTTGGTTTGTCTACTTTCTAAGTGCTTGTCATTTTTTAAACACCTGTGGCTAAATGTAGACGAAACAGGATTTGGTATAAGCAGATGTCTTTTAATATGAATTTTTCCAGAACATTAGGTTCTAAATAGCTCATTTTTTCTGCAAGCAACACTTTCATTTATTTAAAAAGTAGGAACTATGCTTAATGGTGCATGGGTATAGACACACAAAGTTGCATAAGTAGATACACATATAGGTAGTCAGCTATACACACCAATCACACACATAAATGCATCTATGTACAAACAGACACACAGTTATCTACATAGGCACACAAATACATTCTGGATTAACAGGTGCACAGATATCAGCATGTTCACACACACCTATGCAATCACATACACACATACAGGCACACACACACAGATCTCTATATACAGAGACAGACCACACTTGCAGAGACTTATGCACACAAATACACATCCATATGCATGTACACAGCTCATACACACAAACATATGTATACAAACACACAGGAACATATACATATACTCATAGATACAGACATATGTACAGATATAACCTCATGCATATGCAGACACACAATTATCCACACAGAGACTTGAACTTCTTCTGCTGTTTCCCTTGGAAACTGAACAGAATTGTTTGGAATTAAAGGTGGCTCAGTGGCAAAGACTCCACCTGCAATGTAGGAGACCCAGTTTCGATCCCTGGGTCAGGAAGATACCCTGGGGAAGGAAATGGCAACCCATTCCAGCATCATTGCCTGGGAAATTCCATGGATGGAGGAACCTGGTAAGCTACAGTCCATGGTGTTACAAAGGGTCAGACATGACTTAGCAACTAAACAACAACAAAAAGATGAAAGCTTGATGGGATTCTTTAACAAAAGAAGAGATGCAAAACAAAAGAAGAAAGTAAAAAACACAAAATCACTTCGTATACAAAATCTATACCCCCCCAAAAAGCCATTACCTTTGTATCTCTCCAATAAATAAGGAATCTTAGCTAAACATCCTACATGTCAGGTCCTATTAAGTGCCATAGTTCACACGAAGCATGCATCATTTTGACATGGATGAATACACAAGCCTTTGTTTTATTTTTCTAATACATTGTAAATTCATTGCACAATTACAGCAGTAATATGGTGTGTCATTAAAGTTCAGAGATGGTACTAATAACTTTAAGGAAGTAAAGATATGCCCCATTAGAAAACTGGACAGCTGCATGTGAATCAATGAAATTAGAACACACCCTCCCTCCGTACACAAAAATGAACTCAAAATGGCTGAAAGACTTAAAGACAAGACATCATAAATTTCTAGAAGAGAACATTTGGCAAAACATTCTCTGACATAAATTGTATGAATATTTTCTTAGTTCACCCTCCCAAGGCAATAGAAATAAAAGCAAAAATAAACAAATAAAGCCTAATCAAATTTATAGGTTTTGGTATGAGAAAGGAAGCCATAAACAAAATGAAAATACAACCTATGGACTGAGAGAAAATATTTGCAAATGATGCTACTGACAAAGGCCTGATTTCTAAAAAATATAAACAGCTCATACAACTTAGTATCAAAAAACAAACAAACAAACAAACAAAAAATCGAAAAGTGGGAAGAAGATCTCTGTAGACATTTCCTCAAAGAAAACATACAAATGATCATGAAGATATGCTCAACACAACTAATTACCAGAGAAAGGCAAATCAAAACTACAATGAGTTATCATCTCACACTGAAAAAAATCGAAAAGTGGGAAGAAGATCTCTGTAGACATTTCCTCAAAGAAAACATACAAATGATCATGAAGATATGCTCAACACAACTAATTACCAGAGAAAGGCAAATCAAAACTACAATGAGTTATCATCTCACACTGGTCAAAATGGCCAGCACTGAAAAGTCTACAAACAGTGAATGCTGGAGAGAGGGTAGAAAAAAAGGGAACACTCCAACACTGTTGGTGGGAATGCAATTTGGCACAAACACTATTGAAAACAGTATGCATGTATGCATGGTCAGTTGCTTCAGTTGTGTCCAACTCTTGGTGGCCCTATGCACTGTAGCCCACCAGGCTCCTCTTCAGTGGGATTCTCCAGGCAAGAATACTAGAGTGGGCTGCCATGCCTTCCTCCAGGGGATCTTCCCAACCCAGGGAGTAAACCTGCATCTCTTATGTCTCCTGCATTAGCAGGAAGGCTCTTTACCACTAGCACCACCTGGGAAGCCCATTGAAAATGGTACAGAGATTCCTAACAAAATAAAAAGAGTTACCACATTATCCAGCACCTCACTCCTGGGTATATATACAGAAAAGATGAAAACTCTAATTCAAAAACATGCATTCATCTAATGTTCATCAGTTTAGTTCAGTTTACTCGCTCAGTTGTGTCCAACTCTTTGCGACCCCATGAATCACAGCACGCCAGGCCTCCCTGTCCATCACCAACTCCCGGAGTTCACTTAGACTCATGACAATCCAGTCAGTGATGCCATCCAGCCATCTCATCCTCTGTCGTCCCCTTCTCCTCCTGCCCACAATCCCTCCCAGCATCAGAGTCTTTTCCAATGAGTCAACTCTTCACATGAGGTGGCCAAAGTACTGGAGTTTCAGCTTTAGCATCATTCCCTCCAAAGAAATCCCAGGGCTGATCGCCTTCAGAATGGACTGGTTGGATCTCCTTGCAGTCCAAGGAACTCTCAAGAGTCTTCTCCAACACCACAGTTCAAAAGCATCAATTCTTTGGTGCTCAGCCTTCTTCACAGTCCAACTCTCACATCCATACATGGCCACTGGAAAAACCATAGTCTTGACTAGATGGACCTTAGTCAGCAAAGTAATGTCTCTGCTTTTGAAAATGCTATCTAGGTTGGAGATAACTTTTCTTCCAAGGAGTAAGCGTCTTTTAATTTCATGGCTGCAGTCACCATCAGCAGTGATTTTGGAGCCTAAAAAAATAAAGTCTGACACTGTTTCCACTGTTTCCCCATCTATTTCCCATGAAGTAATGGGACCGGATGCCATGATCTTCGTTTTCTGTTGTGTGTGTGTGTGTGTGTGTTTGTGTGTGTGTATGTATAAACTGAATCACTTTGTTGTATACCAGAAACTAGCAAAACACTGTAAATCAACTATACTTCCATACAAAATATATTCCGCATAAGCCCTTTTTTCTCCAATTCACTCTATGTATCTGTGTGTGCTTCCAAATCGAAAGACAAATGCTTATTTTGAGAAACTGCAAAATATCTGTCTTCCATCTGATTGCCCTCTTCCTGTGTTCCCCCTTGTCTTTACCATTGGTTTCTGGCTTTGTTTTGTGGGGGTGTCTGTATGTGTGTATGCCTCTTTTTATTTCACTTTATTTATTTTCTGGGGAAGCCCAACATTTAACAGGAGAAGCTTAACATAATTCAGTAATCAGATGTCAATGTCACAATATAATTTTAAACAAGAATATGTAGATTATGAGCAGACTTCTGATGAGATGGATGGATTAAAAAGCACAGCAAAGAGTTCATTGTCATCTCGTGGGTCTCCCTTCTCCCTGTGATTTGTAGAGTATCGTATGTGAGTTCAAGAAGACAGAATGGCGTTGGGTATTATAGAAGGCTGTCACTGTGATCACATGGATTGTGTTTTCTGCTACTCAACAGTGTAAACTCTGTTCAATTCTCTAACCAGTTAAATATGTACACACACATGCACAATTCCTCTTCTAAGTTATAACACAGGAATAGTAATTAGCTCCTTAATGGAGTTGCTAAAAGATCACATTTATCTGTAACTATATATGGAATTAAATATGTTCTTTGATCTAAAACATTTATCAACAATCCCTAGCATTTGAAACTCTAAATAAAGTTTATAAAATGTTTAATTATTAAAATACATATTTTCCATACTAAATTGCAGTGGTTAAAAATTCTTCTAAGATTCTCTTTGGTTATCCATCCTTAATTTTAAGATAGAAAATCTGGGAGTAAAGGTAATTACTTACCATATTTTTGCTTTTCCCAGATTGTATTTACATAAAGGCAATGGCACCCCACTCCAGTACTCTTGCCTGGAAAATCCCATGGGCAGAGGAGCCTGGTACGCTGCAGTCCATGGGGTCGTGGAGAGTCGGCACGACTGAGCAGCTTCACTTTCACTTTTCACTTTCCTGCATTGGAGAAGGAAATGGCAACCCACTCCAGTGTTCTTGCCTGGAGAATCCCAGGGACGGGGGAGCCTAGTGGGCTGCCGTCTATGGGGTCGCACAGAGTCGGACACAACTGAACTGACTTAGCCGTAACAATGGCATGCATGCACATACCTACTCTACTTTTCAGTATCAATAGGATTCTCATTCAACCTGTAGCAATTAAGTGCTAACAATGTGTCAAACACTTCCTTTACTTTCTGAGGTTGTCCAGGTCATTTAATGAGGAGAGATACCTCTATTATCCTGCTAACCTAACAGGTGAAAAAACTGAAATGCAAAGAAATTATATTTGTGGTATCTCCCACCTATCTATCCAGGCAAATCTCCTTCCATCATAATTTACCCCCAATTTTGTCTCCTACCCCAACTTGCACAAACATATACCCATATACTCTATCTATCTTCCCCTGTGGCCTTCTCATACTTAGAGCAAGTGAGGACACTGTCAATGGCTCCTTGCTCTGTCTTAAATATCCTGCCACTTGAAAGTCTCTCACTAATTAACTATGCATCAGATGAAATGCTGGAAATGGCCTCCACTTCTATGAAGATATCTTTGACTCACATAGGCAAATGTTGGTTCTCAAACAGTTCAGTTCAGTCACTCAGTCATGTCCAATTCTTTGCAACCCAATGGACTGCAGCACGCCAGGCTTCCCTGTCCATCACCAACTCCCGAAGCTTGCTCAAACTCATGTCCAATGAGTCAGTGATGAAATCCAACCATCTCATCCTGTCATTCCCTTCTCCTGCCTTCAATCTCTCCCAGCATCAGGGTCTTTTCCAGAGAGTCAGTTCTTCACATCAGGCCAAAGTATGGGAGCTTCAGCTTCAGCATCAGTATTTCCAATAAATATTCAGGATTGATTTCCATTAGTATTGATTGGTTTGATCTCCTTGCAGTCCAAGGGACTCTCAAGAGTCTTCTCCAACATCACAGTTCAAAAGCATCAATTCTTTGGTGCTCAGCTTTCTTCACAGTCCAACTCTCACATCCATACATGACTACTGGAAAAACCATAGGCTTTGACTAGATGGACCTTTGTTGGCAAAGTAATGTCTCTGGTTTTTAATATGTTGTCTAGGTTGGTCATAGCTTTTCTTCCAAGGTGAAAACGCCTTTTAATTTCATGATAGCAGTCACCATCTCCAGTGATTTTGGAGCCCAAGAAAGTAAAGTCTGTCACCATTTCCATTGTTTCTCCATTTATTTGCCATGGAGTGATGGGACCAGATGCCATGATCTTAGTTTTCTGAATGTTGAGTTTTAAGCCAGCTTTTTCACTCTCTTCTTTCAATTTCACCAAAAGGCTCTTTAGTTCCTCTTCACTTTCTGCCATAAGGGTGGTGTCATCTGCATATCTGAGGTTATTGATATTCCTCTCAGCAATCTTGATTCCAGTTTGTGCTTCATCCAACCTGGCATTTCACATGAGATACTCTGCATATAAGTTAAATAAGCAGGGTGACAATATACAGCCTTGACATACTTCTTTCGCAATTTGGAACCAGTCTGTTGTTCCATTGCCGGTTCTAACTGTTGCGTCTTGACCTGCATACAGATTTCTCAGGAGGTAGGTAAGGTGGTCTGGTATTCCCATCTCTTGAAGAATTTTCCACATCTTGTTGTGATCTACACAGTTAAAGGCTTTGGCATAGTCAATAAAACAGAAGTAGATGTTTTTCTGGAACTCTCTTCCTTGTTCTATGATCCAATGGATATTGCAATTTGATCTATGGTTCCTCTGCCTTTTCTAAATTCAGCTTGAACATCTGGAAGTTCACAGTTCATGTACTGTTGAAGCCTGGCTTGGAGAATTTTGAGCATTACCCTGCTAGCATGTGAAATGAGTGCAATGGTGCAGTAGTTGTTTGAGCATTCCTTGGCATTGCCCTTCTTTGGGATTGGAGTGAAAACTGATATTTTCCAGTCCTGTGGCCACTGCTGAGTTTTCCAAATTTGCTGGTATAATGAGTACAGAACTTTCACAGCATCATCTTCCAGGATTTGAAATAGCTCAACTGGAATTCCATCACCTCCACTAGCTTTGTTTGTAGTGATGCTTCCTAAAGCCCTCTTGAGTTCACATTCCAGGATATCTGGCTCTAGGTGAATGATCACATTATTATGGTTAGCTAGATCATGAAGATGTTTTTTGTATAGTACTTCTATGTATTCTTGCCACCTCTTCTTAATATCTTCTGCTTCTGTTAGGTCCATATAATTTCTGTCCTTTATTTTGCCCATCTTTGCATGAAATATTCCCTTGGTATCTCTAAGTTTCTTGAAGAGATCTCTAGTTTTTCCCATTCTATTGTTTTCCTCTATTTCTTTGCATTGACCACTGAGGAAGACTTTCTTGTCTCTTCTCGCTATTCTTTGGAACTCTTCATTCAAATGGGTATATCTTTCCTTTCTTCCTTTGCCTTTAGCTTCTCTTTTTTTGTCAGTTATTTCTAAGTTCTCCCCTGACAACCATTTTGCCTCTTTGCATTTCTTTTTCTTTAGGATATACTTGATCACTGCCTCCTGTACAATGTCACGGATCTCCGTCCATAGTTCTTCAGGCACCCTCTCTATCAGACATGGTTCTCCATCTCCAAGGAATATTCCTCCTTACCATAATTCTGCCTCTTATCCAAATTTCCCTTCTCATAGAAATTATCTGTAACCATTATTGTCCTCCCCAATAGACTAAGTTTCTTGAAATCAAGGACATAGCAGGATATATACTTAAGGTGCATTCTAAATAAACCAATGCTATACCAAGGTCACAGACATGTAACTCAAGCTTGCAACTTTTTAGTTTTGTTTTAATAGATATAGCGGAGCAACCTTGATATCGAATTCTTATATTGACTTCTTCCTTTCCAAATAATGTTTTCTCTCCACTAAAAGGGACTTACTGTTAGGAGAAGAAAGAGTCTCTGGCCTCATAATAATTCTCCACATGCTGGAGGAGTTTGTGATAAGGTCCTGGATCGCATGTAATATTACTGACCTTTACTGCCTCTATTCTGAACATCCACAGGAACTGTCTACAGAATGAGAGCAACTCAAAATAGAATTCTATTCATTTAGTCCCAATGTACACTTTAGAGGATTAGTTCCTAGTAGCATTTAATTTGTCATTTTCTGGCTTTCTTTCCTAAATAATGATTACTTACTCATGTTAGTGCATAAATAAACAGAATGATTAATGAGTAAAATGACATCCCTTTCTTTTTCTTATCTAAGCACTAACGAATTCTAAACCATGGCTTTACATTTAATCTATTGTTTTGATATTATTGGGAGACAGAAATTGAGATTATTGGTAAATTCACAAGTATTCTTCTTCCAGTACAGATTTCTTGATATTTACGTTAATCAGGTGACATATGACCAGGGTAGACTTGACCCAAGATGTACTAATAACTCCCTGCTATCTACAGAGGTTGGTTCAAACTACTGGCATGAAACTCTAGCCAGGTCAATTATGTTCTCTTCTGCCTGGATAGAAAAATGTAATTTGTACTTGTGCAAAATGTTTCTCTGGATATGTTTGCTTTGGAGAGAGAAACGAACTCATGTCCATGGAGTCGGTGATGCTATCTAACCATCTCATCTTCTTTCCTAGGTAATACTAAAATAAACAAGAAAATCCCCCTTTTGATCATAATGACAGAAACCAAACTCCGTCTAGCATTTTATTACTCAGTGTGGCCTGTGCACCAGTAACATTGATGTTGATTCAAAGGTTCTCTGAAAGAACTTCTGCTTTCAGGCTCCTCTTCAAACCTACTAAGCCAGAGCCCACATTTCAAAGAAAACTCCCTGATGTTTTATATGTACATGAACAACTGAGAAGCACTGATATGGCTGCATTGTCTTCCTGCTTCCTATGTTACATTGTCACTAGATTTTTTTCAAACTTCTACCACCTTTCAACCACAGGGCCTTTGCAAATACTGTTCTCCCTACTTTGAAAACTCTTTCTGATTCCTCTTCACCTAGTTCATTTTTCTTTAAACCTTAGATCTCAGTTCAAGCATCATTTTTCTCATAAGCATATTTCTGACTAGAGTGAGAAACCCTATTATACATGCATGTATAATAGGGAGTGTGTGCTTGCATGCTAAGTCCATTCAGACTATAGCCCGCCAGGCTCCTCTGTCCATGGGATTCTCCAGGCAAGAATACTGGAGTGGGTTGTCATGCCCTCCTCCAGGGGAAATTCCCAACCCAGGAATCAAATCCACGTCTCTTAGGTCTCATGCATTGTCAGGCAGGTTCTTTACCATTGGTGCCATTGTGGGAATAATATACGTAAGTATAATGTATATAAGCTTTGTGAGTCATTGATAATAATGGATTTTTTTTCTTATATTGTATTCCTAGTACCTAAACTGTTACATACTAGAATCTCAGTATATACTTGTTAAATGAATGAATATAGAGATGAATGATGAAAAACTTATAGAGATAAATAAGCCTTAAACCCAGAGAAAATGACTGATTAACCTAAAGCCATGTAAAAAGTGGTAGATCTGAGTTTATAATCCAGGTTCCTGCCCCAATGTCTCAGAATGGCATCTCCGAATTCTATTTCCCCTACAATTTATTCAGCCAAATCAAGAAAATTAGAAATAAAACAGATGCCAGATGGGAACAAATCCACCTTGAAAGATCACAGAAATGAGAGAAACTCTTTCTAAAACACCTTCTTCTCTTTTATCAGAGAGACTGACGAATATTCTACTGCTGAATAGGTGGCTTGAATAATGCAAGCCTATCTAATATTGAGTGATTACACTTTTGTTGGGATGCTAACTTCTTTGGCTGCAGAGAAAATAAAACGTGATGGAGCAAAGAGCCTGCAGCAGCTGATGAGTTTCTGAACCAACTGGCAAGTCAGAAGTTCTTGGCAAGTGCAAACTCAGGTCATCAGCTGATATGAGATACAGACCTGGTGGACTCACCAGTCATAGAATGAGTTCAATTTATCGAAATAAACTTTGTGGCATTTCTATTTGGGCATTCAGTACAGTTCTTATGATTGGAAGGCTTTGATCAGTAGGGCAGTGTAGGGCAGGGCTTGTGGAAATTTTAAGCAATCGTCATTCCAGCCTGCCTTGGCATAAAACGGATGCAAAGAGATAAACGTATGATGTATGTCTTTATGTATTTCTGCAGCTTATCTGAACAGCTTCTATACTGTTAAACTTATCACCTGGACCTAGTGTGTTAGCTGCTCAGTAGTATCCAATTCTTTGTGACCCCATGGACTGTAGGCCACTAGGCTACTCTATCCATGGAATTCTCCAGGCAGGAATTCTGGAGTGGGTCGCTGTCTCTTCTCCAGGGGGTCTTCCTGACCCAGAGATTTAACCTGAGTCTCTGCATTGCAGGAAGAGAGCAACCAGGGAAGTCCTATACCCTGAAAATTTCCCATTTCCAATGAATTGTCTCTAAGTATTCTTATCCTTGTATAGACAGCATCCCAGAATATTTCTCCTTGCCCATCTTAGACACCCCACCTTCCACCATCTCCTGATGTGTTTATTAATGTCCTAGCTGCTGAATTGCTCTTTTGTATCACAGTAAGTGCCCGTGTTCATATTTCTTTTGAACTTGGATATCGTGCCACTAATACTGTTATCAAAAGCTTTCCTTAGGCATGACTAAATTTCTGTCATTTTTTGATCTATTTATTTAAACATTTACTTTGTGCATACAAGATACCACATCCTGCTAGATGCTGGAAGATGAAACACAGCACTCCTGCTCATACGCATGTAATTAAATTGTGTTTAATATGCACTATGCTGTAATTGCAATACAATGAGGTATTTCTATGGAGACATAGATGGCCTCTGGATATGTTAAATAAAAGCCTCAAAAGACCCATGCCCACTAATATAATCTTGTAAGTCAACTATACTTCAATTTTTAAAATATTGCCGAACAAAACAGGAGGCCATTCCTGACTCTGGACCCTTCTTGAGCACTAGACTGTTTCCTCAGGTCTGCGTTCTCTCTCTCCCCACATCATCCTTAGATCTTTAAGCTTGGAACAACCCATTCGGTGCACCTGTGTCCTCCCTCCCCCTACTCTTTGCTTGCTTCTGCCTGTCTGTTGATAGAAACAGAAAGTTAGAAAGTTCTGCTCCATTTGTAACTCTCGCCGGATATCAAGTATCTTGACGGAAGTAGTTTCAATTCATCTCTCTAACTCTGGTATCTCATACTGTCTCCATTCAGAAGTACTCAGTAAACAGTGAACTCACTGGCTTATTTGATGCAAGACAAGTTTTAAGTGTCATTTTCTTCAACTGGAACTCCAAATAGGATTAACTTTGTCATCCCTCAGAAATGAAGTCATTTATAATATGCCTTTCAGTGATGGAGAAGAAGAGAAAAAAAAAAATACATTCTGCAAATTACAATAACTTGACAGCTGCTCACTAAACAATACCGCGTTAATTTCCGATGTTCCACACATGGCTGAGTGGAAGATCCCTTAATCCCAGGTCCCATTTTGTGTTGCCTCATTGTCTCTGTCCCCTCATTGTATCGCTTGCAGAAATCACCAGTGGCTGTGTATTCTCTTAAACCTTATTATTGCTGGAGAAGTCGTAGATTAGGTTAATGCAGATCTGCTTCCCAGAGGTATGTTAAAATGGATTTAAGTTCTTTATTTTGAGTGATTGACTTTGAGAAATCCCCTTTTTTATCAGTTACTACCAGAGAAACAGAACTTTTCAGGAATGACAGTAAAAGAACCACACATTCTTGAGTTCTACAGGCATAATGACTTTTAAAGAGATTGAGGTTCATTTGGCCGTTTATGTATTGGCATCATCAGATGACCCTGTGAGCTTGGGCCCAATGCAACAGTGTGCCACAGCTTTAAATTACTGGCTCCAAAGGCCTGCATTTGGGGAACTACTCTGAGCAAATTCTCTTAGCTTTAGTCATGGTACTGTGATTCTTTTGTTTTAGGCTATTTCCAACAAATGATTACCTTCAAAGGAAACAGAAGGGAGTCTTTCTTAAAGGGGCTCTTTGCTTTTCAAAAAACCAAACCATGTCATCTTATTTTTGAAAACCTAATAACCTGCTTAGGAAAACTAAAGATATCTTTCAGATACAGAAAATGAGTGCAAAATATGGTCTGATAGAGAAGAGGAATGGTAATTGAAGTTGAGCTAGCATCTTGGTGGGTAAAGGGTTGTCTGATATGCCCTTTCTCATCCAATAGTAAATAAAGGGATTGGGACAATTCAGATCTTTTGCTACACAGAGCTATATTTCTTTATTTGTTTTGGCTCTGACAAAATTCATATATCAATAGACATTTTAGAAATCACTGACAGACTATATCTGGAGTGCTGCTCCTAGGAATGATGATGTGGGCTGGAAAATTGTGGAATGAAAAGGACACTCTGATAACACTGCCCACAAAAGCCGAATGGTGCCTCTACATCTTTAGGAAGATCTTCTCATGGGGACCAGTTAAGCCAAAGAACACAAATGATTTCCAGAAGCATGGAGGTGACAAGAGTGAATACTGAGCCAGGTTCCTTATCAGGACAGTCACTGGGATGTCGTGTGATTTTCTAATCCTATTAAAGCCACACTTCATTAGGACTCAAATAATAAGGATGAGTAGAAGAAACTTTTTATTGTTCATTCAAGTTCTGAACACTGTTCAAAACGAAATAAGAAAGAAGACTGGTCAGATGGAACCAAAATGTGTCGGTTAAGTTCTTCAGTGCTTGCAAAGTGATTACAAGAGAGCTTGACACATAGAAGCACTAACTCAGCTTAGCAATTCTTACTACTGTTATTACTGATTATCATCATTAATTTCTTGAATGTTCTCATTGTAAGGACTTAATGAGAAATAAGTTGACATTAGCAGTCATAAAACCTGGGTTCAGTCATAAAACCTGGGTTCAAATGACCACTGATTAGCTGGGTGGCCCAGAGAAAGCTCCTTAACTCTGTGAAATTTCCGTTTTCCATCGACAGCTGACAACTTATCTTTATTTACTAAGTCCAAACTACACTGGTCTTTCAGTTCCTTGCAAATATCAGTTTCCAGCTTCAAAGAATCACACATTTTCTTCCTTCTTTTAAGAACAGACCTTTACAGATGTATAGAACAGTCTTTTGGACTCTGTGGGAGAGGGAGAGGGTGGGATGATTTGGGAGAATGGCATTGAAACATGTATAATATCACATAAGAAACTAATCGCCAGTCCAGGTTTGATGCAGGATACAGGATGCTTGGGGCTGGTGCACTGAGATGACCCAGAGGGGTGGTACGGGGAGGGAGGTGGGAGGGGGGTTCAGGATGTACACACGTGTACACCCGGGGTGGATTCATGTTGATGTATGGCAAAACCAATACAATATTATAAAGTAATTAGCCTCCAATTAAAATAAATAAATTTAAATTAAAAAAAAAAAGAACAGATCTTTGTCCTTTGCTGGCCTAGGTTATAGAGCTCTATAACTTTAGAGCTTTGCTTAAAATGAATTCCTTGGAGTCCCTGATGATGAAACTATTCTCTTTCATAGGTCTTTATTTTTTATAGGACTTATTGAAATCTGTAAACTGTATTTTTCTTTTTTTATTGCCTGCATCTTACCCTAGACAGAAATTTTCATGAGATCAGTGTTTAGGTGTGATCTTGTTGTATTCACCTTTGCACACCCAAAATGTAGCACAGGTCTGACACCTAGTAGGTTTTCTCCAAATAGAAGGAACTAATACATGAATGAACTCCACCAAACACCTGAGATTTCTTCTGTCAACTCCGTAGCAACCCTACAATGCTAATATCAAAATAGGTACTGATATCACTAGTACCATAAACACAATTTTTCTAATATCACTATAATAGAGATATCACTAATATCACTGAAAGTGAAAGTGTTAGTTGCTCAGTCATGTCTGATTGTTTGCAATCCCATGGACTGTAGCCTACCAGGCTCCTCTCTGTCCATGGGATTCTCCAGGCAAGAATACTGGAGTGGACTGCCACTCCCTTCTCCAGGGGATCTTCCCAACCCAGGGATCAAACCCGGGTCTCCTACATTGCAGTCAGATTCTCTACTGTCTGAGCCACTAGGGAAGAATACTAATATCTCTATTACCACTATAATAGTGATATCAGTAATATCACTATTATCATAAACATAATTTTGCTCCTTACCCCAGGCAAAGATAAAAAAAAAGTGTCAGTAGATCCTGGAAATTCTCAAAGAAAAGCTAATTATTTTCAGGTATTGAACATCCAGACAATTAAGTAGAGGAACCTGACCCAAATTATGTCAGGAGACAATGTTGCATGCCAATTTTCCAATTCCTTCCCCACAATGAATGATTTCTCTGGAAGAAAATAATTGTGTGCTGCTAAATGTAGCTGTAATTTATGTCACATTATTTATAAGACTGATATGCATAATATTCCTCCAGTCCTACTATAAATTGAAACAGTTCAGGAACATATTATCTACAGACACTTACAGAAAGATGTCTTTACAGTAGCTACACTGTTGATTCGAATAAGAATAGAATAGGGAATTTTCTCCAAGATAAAGACCTGTCATGGGAAAAAAATGAAAAATTAGCCTCCTTATTGTCACACTGGAGTGATGACCAACAAATAACTGACATATGAAGTATAATAATGTCTTGGACTTCCCTGGGGGCTCAGAGGTAAAGAACCTGCCTGCCAATGTAGTAGACATGGGTTTGATCCCTGGTCCAGAAAGATCCCACATGTCTCAAAGCAGCTAAGCCTGTGCACCGCAACAACTGAGCCCGTGATCTAGAACCCAGAAAACACAACCATTGAGCCCAGGAGCCACAATTATTGAGGCCATGAGCTGCAACTACTGAAGCCCATGCTGTACAACAAGAGAAGCCACTGCCAGAAGATATACCCTTGCAGGGCAACTAGAGAGTAGCCCCCATTCAGCACAGCTAGAGAAAAGCCCGTGTAGCATGAAGACCCAGCACAGCCAAAAATAAACAAGTTAATTAATAACATTATTCTTACAAATATCCTAGAAATTGTAAGCCACTTAGCTTTAGTCACATGATCTAGGATAAAAATAATAGACAAAGAATTGTAAATGGACACTGCAGCCAGAAAATGTGGTTCAAACTCCAGTCCCTTGTGTATTACCTCTATAAGGTAGGACAGATTCACTAAAACAAGCCTCAGCTACTTTGTCCATAAAATGGGAATCATAATAAAGCTGACCTTGTAACATTGTTGGAGGAATTAAATGAGATCATGTACATGGCAAAGCCCAGTGATAACAGTCTTAAAAACTCCAGTCCCTTGTGTATTACCTCTATAAGGTAGGGCAGATTCACTAAAACAAGCCTCAGCTACTTTGTCCATAAAATGGGAATCATAATAAAGCTGACCTTGTAACGTTGTTGGAGGGATTAAATGAGATCATGTACATGGCAAAGCCTGTCTGCTAGGGATGCTATAACAAAAGACTATAGACTGAGCGGTTTGTAAACACCGAGATGTACTTCTCACTCTTTTGGAGGATGTAAGCCTGAGATTAGGATGCCACCATGGTCTGGCTTTTAGAAGGCCCTCTTCTGGGCAATAAGACTGCCAACTTCTCTTTATGCCCTCACATGATGGAAAGGGCCAGGAAACTCTGTGGGGCCTCTTCCACAAAAGCGGTAATCCCAATCATGAGGGCTCCCACCTTTATAACCCAATTATCTCTCAAAAGCCCCACCTCCAAATATTATCCTCTTGGAGATTAGGATTTCAAAATGCAAGTTTAAGGGGACAGAAACATTCAGACCTTAGCAATGGCCAGGTAGAAAACACCCGATGAACAATGATGATGAAGACAAAGAGGAGGAGAAGAAGAAATGTGATTTTTGTTTTGGATGAAATGATTTAAGCCCTTTTTAATTTTAGAGCATGATTATCAACAATACATACTGACAGTGGTTTCAATGTACTGGCCTATTATTTTGTATTAAGGGGAGGGGAGAGGGTCTGACCTTTCTTGTTGACCATTGTAGAGAACATAGTGAAAATGGAGGCAAGATGAATAAGATGATAACACCAGGGGAACCATCTCAGTTTTACTTGGTCACAGATGAGATCTTCCTAGCAGAGATTGGCACAGACTGATACACTTTGTCTGAAAGGACCCATTTAGGCACTTGATGTGAGGATAGGGTAAATGGCTCAGAGTGTTCATGCATATCAGATTTTATTACTTGCATGGTTTTACTAATGAGGGATCTGATACTTAGAGCCACAGAGCAATTCAGCAACTTCCTTATAAAAACTTAGGGTCAGCTCAATGATGACGTTAGGCCAGGGGTTTAAGGAATTGCTCAATGGTTTTCTTCTCTAAGAAAAACAAGAGGAAAAACTTGATACCTATTCCACTTGTGGTGGAAGCCAGTGATGCTGCTGAAGAATATCAGCTTTAAAATCAGTTTAATGGTGTGCATGCATGAAACAAGTTGCCTCTGAGTGGAAATGTCTTTTCTGGGTGTTCCATAAAAGAGAGAACCCCAGTGACCCTGGAGAATACCTGTCTGTCTGCAGGCACTTCATCAGAAGCAAGTGCCAGACCCCACTTTTCCAGCCAGAAAAAAGTGAAAGTGTTTGCCTCTCAGTCGTGTCTGATCTTTCTGACCCTATGGACTGCAGCCCGCTAGGCTCCTCTGTCCATGGGGATTCTCCAGGCAAGAATACTGGAGTGGGTTGCCATGCCCTCCTTCAGGGGATCTTCCCAATCCAGGGTTCAAACCTGGGTCTTCTGCATTACAAGCAGATTCTTTACCATCTGAGCCACCAGGGAAGGAAGGTGAAGGTGCTAGTCACTCAGTCATGTCTGACTCTTTGCAACCCCATGGACTGCGGCTCCCCAGGCTCCTCTGTCCACGGAATTCTCTGGGCCAGAATACTGGAGGGGGTAGCTGTTCTTGTCTCCAGGGTATCTTCATAACCCAGGGATCAAACCAGGGCCTCCCACATTGCAGGCAGATTCTTTACCATCTGAGCTACCAGGTAAATCTATCTACTCCCTTTGCTCACTGCAACCCTTGCTTCAGGCCCCTCTGGAAGATGCACTGTTTTGCCTCTAAAGGAACTTCTCCTTTCCTTTTTTATGATGCAAATTTCTTGGCGCAAGGACTATACTAACAACAGTGACTGCTACCACTGTGGTTGCCAATTATTGAATGTCTATGCATCAGGCATAATACTAGATGCTTTAGATACATTCTCTCTAACCTGTTAAACAAACCTGAAAATGGAAATTATCATCTACATTTCACAGAGGGAAAATGCATTGTCCAATGTCATGAAGCTATGAAAATGAAAGCATGGAGTTAATTTAGATCTGTCTGGCTCCAAACCTGTGCTTCTTCAACTACACCACAATCCAGACAGATTTATAATTATCCTAGTACTTTCTACTATCATTATTATTAGGGCAATTAAAACCTAATAAATACTTTGGTGATTCACGGTTAATCATTATTCAGTTCATCTAACGGCACATTAGATTTATATTGTTCAATGTAGCTGAACACTGGTGGCTCAGACGCTAATGAGTCCACCTGCAATACAGGAGACCTGAGTTCAATTCCTGGGTTGGGAAGATTCCCTGGAGAAGGCAATGGCAACCCACTCCAGTATTCTTGCCTGAAAAATCCTATGGACAGAGGAGCCTGAAAAGCTATAGTCCAAAGGATTGCAAAGAGTCAGAAATGACTGAACAACTAACATATCCATAGAGTTAAACATGCATTTTAAGTGACTTACTTCATTAGTCCTGAAGGGGAGCAGAATATGCCACCTGAAAAGATACCATCATGATGATTGGGAATTAAAATTACTTAAGAAACAGCAGGTGCAAGAAGGATACTCTGACTTTCCTTTGTCCCCCTGAAAGGAGGACATAAATCTCCCATGCATTGTACAACACAGGGAATGTAGCCAATATTTTATAATAATGGTAAACAGAATGTAACTTTTTAAAAAATGCTGAAAAAGTAAAAATAAAACAAATGATTTTTTAAAATCTTCCTTGTGAAAGTTACCTTCCTTGTTCCAGGAAGTAGAGCAGCATCCTTATCACTAGAGACAGGGAATTCAAGGGCCAAGAAGGCTGTGTAAACAAACCTTGTGGCATTGTCACTAACCAGCTACCCCAAGCCCAAACTCCTCTATTCGGCTGGCTCTGTCCAAATTTTTATTTTGTATTTGTCTAAAAGCTGCCTGATTTAGTCACTGCTTTGACTCATATATATCCCATACACCAGAAATCATTTTTTTTCTCCTGTTACTCACTTATGTCATTTTAATTATTAGGCCAGTCAAAACAACTAGAGGAGAAAAAAGGAAGTTTCTTTCCCTGACAGTTCTCATATCAGTCTTGTGTTTCTCACATGTAGCTCTTCCTTTCCCCACACTTAGAAGACCATCTAGATACATCTGGATACTAGGAACTGACGTTGGTATTTATCATGATTTTTCTTGTTTCAAAGCATTGGTTGATGGGAATGATACCACAGTCAATCTAACTATGGCTAAGATAAACGAGCAGAATTGCAAATAATACTAACCCACTCCAGTATTCTTGCCTGGAAAATCCCATGGACAGAGGAGCCTGTGGGCTACAGTCCATGGGGTTGCAAAGTTGGACATGACTGAGCAACTAACACACACTCCCCTCATAAGTATGGACTGGACTTAGCCACTTACTTCCAAAAACAGAGCCTTTAAAGGAAAAAAGTAATAGTGGAGAAACTTGACAGACACACCTTAACAGAGCAATCAAGATAACATAATCAGTAACCAGACAATATCACATACCCTCTGATTTGATGCAATGAGAGGACACCTCAGCAGTTTTTTTTTTCCCCCAAATCTATAACCCTAGTTTAATTATGAGGGAGCACTAAGCAAGTTAAAATTGGGGATATTCCAGCAAACAGTTTACAAATGCTCTTGGAGTGTCAAACTCATGTGTGCGTGCACGCGTGCGCATGCTCAGTTGCTAAGACATAGCCGACTTTTTGAGACCCCATAGACTGTAGCCCTCCAACTCCTCTGTCCATGAGATTCTCCAGGCAAGAATAATGGAGGAGTGCTCTCCTCCAGGGGATCTTCCCAACTCAGGGACTGAACCCAGATCTCCCACATTGGCGGAGGATTCCTTACTGTCTAGGCCACGTGGGAAGCCCATCAAAGTCATGCAGAACAAGACAGAAACTCTCACAGAGGAGGCTAAGGAGATATGCTGACTAAATGTGAGTGGGTATCCTGAACTTAGTGGTAAAGAACCTCCCTGCCAATGCAGGTAGATAGATGTAAGAGACGTGGGTTTGATTCTTGGGTGGGTAAGAACTCCTGGAGGAGGACACGACAACCCACTCCACTATTCTTGCCTAGAGAATTCCATTGACTGTGGAGCCTGGCAGGCTACAGTCCATTGGGTTGCACAGAGTTGGACACGACTGAAGAGTCTTTGCATGTACGCATCCTGAACTCTATTCTGGAACAGAAGGAAACTAGTGGAAACGTTGGAGAAGCCCAAATTAAGTCTGTAATTTAAGTGACAGCACTGGAACAATGTTAAGATCAGAATTTTGACAGCTGTTGTTAAGTAAGACGTTAACATTAGGGGAAGCAGAGTGAAGGATATATGGGAATTCTCTATACTATTTCTGGAACTTTCTGTGTATCTAAAATTATTCCAAAATAAAAAGTAAAAAGAAAAAGCAGAAAAGTTTATATGTATTCTTTCTTTCCTTTGTTAATTTACCCTTTCTCATAGCTTGATATCAATAAAACTCTCCTATTATAATCTAATTGAAACCTCTGAGCTAGCATTTGGAGTTTTCCCCACTCAAGGGGTTTAATATGCCAGCTTGCATGAATTGGCTAGCCCAGATTCATAACACATGTTAACTTATAGCTTTCTACTATCATTCCAGCTTCCCTGTTATCTCTTTAATGTAAAAAACAAACACATCCTTAAATTTAAAATAAGTAAATTTAATTATTAAAAAGAACCAACCAAACACACACAAAAAAACTATTTTCTTCTAGCCAGCTAATGGGCAAAAACACTTCACATACGTTAGATAAAAAATTATTTTAGGTGCAGTCTTGAAACTGCATTTTCTCAAAAAGGAGACACCAGCTTTCCTGGTGTGGGTGCAAAACTGGTATGTGAACAAATGTGCTCAGTGGTGGTCAAGGCAGATGTGGCTCAGGAAGGGGGATAAATGACTTCAGAGGTTATGAGGTGCTCACTTGAATTCTTTCAAGTCAAAAACAAACAAATATTGTCTCATATGCGCTGTCTATGATCATAGGGAAAATGGTCTGCCTTTACCTTTAACCCCACTTAATTTTTTAAATGATGGCTTTATGAAAGCAGAAAAATAACACAATATTGTAAAGCAACTATATTCCAATAAAACTTTTTTTTTTTTTCAAAGAAAGAAAGGAATGTAAACATTAGAATTCTCAATAATGAGAATAAAACTGGCACCCATTATCTGGATTCTTCGGTGGGTTAGAGATGCCAATGAGCAGTCAGCATTCACAAAAGCCTCACCTTAGCATAATGAGAGATTAACAAACTAGATTGCATTGCCCCTTGAAATTGTGCATTTGAATCATCTCTTCCTACAAAGCGGCTCTGTCCAAATGACACATTCTATAGCAGGTCAATAACTCATTCTGTCTCCCTGAAGGTTTCTCTCCCTATCTCTGAACCCAAAATGCGTTACTCATAAATATTAACATTTTGTTAGTGAGGGATCCTAGACCAATTTGAATTGTTGAGGTTGGGATGTGATTTGACTTGAAAAGAGTAATGACGTTACAGTGAGTCCAAGGATAGAAACAAGTTTTGTAGACATCTGAAACAAGGCATAAAATAGGTGACTACCTTTGGTTTCCTTCACTGCAGTCTATATAAGAAAAATCACAATGGAGATATTTAGGCACATTTTTATAGTCTGAAAACAGGATAGTGACCCTGCAAGCTGCTTGTTGTCTTTTTTTTTTTTTTATCTCCTCCAAAATCACAAGAACAGCCTTTTTAGGACATCCCTGTTGGTGCAGTGGGGAGGAATCTGCTTGCCAGTGCAGAGGACACGTGTTCTATCCCCAGCCTGGGAAGTTCCACATGCCACAGAGCAACTAAGTCTGTGTGCCACAACTCCTGAGCCTGTGCTCTAGAGTTCGTGTTCTGCAACAAGAGAAGCCACTGCAATGAGAAGCCCCTGCACCACAACAAAGAGTACCTTACTCTTTGCACCTACAGAAAGCCCACATACAGCTGCCAAGACCCAGGGCAACCAAAAACAAAGCAAGAATTTTCAAAAAAAAATAAATAAATAAAATAGTTTTTTAAAATAAAAGAATTATAGAGATCTCTTCAAGAAAACTGGAGATACCAAGGGAACATTTCATGCAAGGATGGGCTTAAAAAAGGACAGAAATGGTATGGACCTAACAGAAGCAGAAGATATTAAGAAGAGGTGGCAAGAATACACGAAAGAACTGTACAAAAAAGATCTTCATGACCCAGATCTTCATGATGATGTGGTCATTAATCTAGAACCAGACATCTTGGAATGTGAAGTCAAGTGGGCCTTAGAAAGCATCACTACGAACAAAGCTAGTGGAGGTGATGGAATTCCAGTTGAGCTGTTTCAAATCCTGAAAGATGATGCTGTGAAAGTGCTGCACTCAATCTGCCAGCAAATTTGGAAAACTCAGCAGTGGCATGCAGCCATGAAATTAAAAGACACTTACTCTTGGAAGAAAAGTTACGACCAACCTAGATAGCATATTCAAAAGCAGAGACATTACTTTGCCGACTAAGGTCTGTCTAGTCAAGGCTATGGTTTTCCCAGTGGTCATGTATGGATGGGAGAGTTGGACTGTGAAGAAGGCTGAGCACCAAAGAATTGATGTTTTTGAACTGTGGTGTTGGAGAAGACTCTTGAGAGTCCCTTGGACTGCAAGGAGATCCAATCAGTCCATTCTGAAGGAGATCAATCCTGGGATTTCTTTGGAAGGAATGATGCTAAAGCTGAAACTCCAGTACTTTGGCCACCTCATGCGAAGAGTTGACTCTTGGAAAAGACTCTGATGCTGGGAGGGATTGGGGGGAGGAGGAGAAGGGGACAACCGAGGATGAGATGGCTGGATGGCATCACTGACTTGATGGATATGAGTCTGAATGAACTCCGAGAGACGGTAATGAACAGGGAGGCCTGGCATGCTGCGATTCATGGAGTTGCAAAGAGTTGGACACGACTGAGCGACTGAACTGAACTGAACTGATGAAGCAACTATCTATGAAAGTGACCTGGAGACTAGCAGGAAGGATCTACAATTAAAGCTATAAAGAAGGAACCACAATGAGATGGGTAGGAGGTGCAGTGCAGTCAAGATTCACGTTCCTCAGGTAGGTGACCCACAGAGGGAGGCTAATCACGATTAAAGAGGTTCTCCCCAAGGAGTGGGGGAGATAAGCCCCATATCTGTCTTCCCTGCCCAAGGGTCCTTCACCAGGAATAAGAGCCCCAAATCCATCTGCCCTTGAAGACCAGCATGGCTTGTGTGTCTGAGTGCCCAAGGGCTGTAGGAAACAGACTCTGCTCTCAAAGGATGCACACAAAATCCCACACACTCTGAGACCCAGCACAGAGGCAGAAGTCTGAGAGGAGGATGGGTCAGAAATGCCTGCTAATCTTGGAAAGCTTCCCAGCAAAGTAGGAAGTCACTGGGACAATCTCGGGGATGCAGAGGCTGGGTGGCAACTATTTTAGGGGGCTTGTTCTCCCATAAGAACCCTGGTGCTGGCAAGTGCCATTTTGGAACCCTCCCTCTAGAATGTTAGCACCTACCATATGACCCAGCAGTCCCTGGGCACATACCTGGAGGAAACCATAATTCAAAGAGACACGTGTACCCCAATGTTCACTGCAGCACCCTAGTGTTTATTAAATGCTCATTTATCAAAGAGTTAATGAGTTTCTGCCATAGGCTCAGCACTGGGCTTATGCTATAGAATCATGTAGCTATTGTCTGTACAGATCTGCTTAAATGAGATTTAAAAATAAAAGTAGATTTTATTTTACATAGAGTACTTATTGGTGGAATTGAAATGATAAATATTCCAGACTCAACCTTTGGTTCTTTTTAAGGTCAAGCAGACTCTGCCTTTGACTGAAGCAGTTTGTGACTCTACCAGGATTATGGAACATGGTGTATAAAAATAACAACAAAGAAAATCAAAGACAGATGCCTCTAGAGTGAAATCTATGAATATCTATGCTGACTTTTTAATTTTAACAGAATTCCATAGGGTGACTCAAAGGAAAGACTTGAAGGAAACATAGGGCATTTGATACTTAAAATACTGGGAGATTATCATAAGGGTAGTTTTGTAAATAAACCAAAGGACAAAAATGTTTTTTGTATTTTATTTGCCGTTTAAAAAATACTATGACAAGCAAGAGTGGTCAATGAGACTATCACACATTTACTGAATAAATAAAAATGCAGAACTTGAAAGTTGCAAGTTAAGTTTCATTCAAGGATCTTACTGAAAGCTATACCTCAGATAGCTCTAAGAACTGCTCTAAAACAGGGAAGGGAGGAGTTAGAATATATGGGAGTTTTTCCCTGGGAAAACAACAACAATAACATGTAGTTGAACATCAAAAAATTACTGTGAACCACAAAGATCTCAAGTTAATGATTTTAGTGCTTTACTAAGTATGAGACAGAGAAGGCAATGACAAAGAACTGAATTCACGGATTCATTCATTCTCTGTCTACACATTCCTTAAGATTCAGTCCAGGAGACAGAGATGCAAAAATGTTAAAAGTCAAGATTCAAAAGAAAAATATGAGGGAGCAAAGAAAAGGAGTATGTCAAGGCTGTATATTGTCACCCTGCTTATTTAACCGATATGCAGAGTACATCATGAGAAATGCTGGACTGGAAGAAACATAAGCTGGAATCAAGATTGCCAGGAGAAATGTCAATAACCTCAGATATGCAGATGACACCACCCTTATGGCAGAAAGTGAAGAGGAACTCAAAAGCCTCTTGATGAAAGTGAAAGAGGAGAGCGAAAAAGCTGGCCTAAAGCTCAACATTCAGAAAATGAAGATCATGGCATCCGGTTCCATCACTTCATGGGAAATAGATGGGGAAACAGTG
>SJYT01042311.1:201883-222223 GCA_006410635.1 Cephalophus harveyi
CCCTTGGACTGCAGGGAGATCCAACCAGTCCATTCTGAAGGAGATCAGCCCTGGGATTTCTTTGGAAGGAATGATGCTAAAGCTGAAACTCCAGTACTTTGGCCACCTCATGCGAAGAGTTGACTCATTGGAAAAGACTGTGATGCTGGGAGGGATTGGGGGCAGGAGGAGAAGGGGACGACTGAGGATGAGATGGCTGGATGGCATCACAGACTCGATGGACGTGAGTCTGAGTGAACTCTGGGAGTTGGTGATGAACAGGGAGGCCTGGCCTGCTGTGATTCATGGGGTCGCAAAGAGTTGGACATGACTGAGCAACTGAACTGAACTGAACTGAACACATATTAGCTGCTATCATGAACATTTCTGCATGTATTATTTCATGAAATCTTTGCAAAACTTAAGTGAATAATAATTGTTATTCTCTCTGAGTCTTATCCTGTTATTTAACCTCTCTATGCATTGCAGAGGTGAGATTTGAACTGAGAGCTATTGAAATCCAGAGCCTAGGATCTTAACCACTAAGCCCAACTTTGGAAGTTAACATTGTATGGGAGAGAACAGGGTGGAGCAGAAAATGCTCTATCTCTTGCTTTGTAAAGCTATTCCTTTGCTGTTTAGAGAATCCTTTTGAATTCACGTTTCTCTCAGCTTAACTGTGGCACACATCCTTAGGCTTAAATAGGTAAACCTAAACTATTTTTTTACGTGCTTTTTTGGGCAAAATCAAATGCTGTATTAGATACCTTCAAAGGCATTTGTGAGCGTGCACATTTGATATCTCTAAATGTATCTGTATTGATGGGCTCTTTGACTACTTAATGTTTTAAGGTAATTAAACCACAAAAACTCATTGAAATAATGTTTGGGGCTGACTTAAACCCTTAAAAGCCATTAGCTGTTAACTGCCAAGTTGCTCTGAGTCTCTGTCTGCATGAAATTGAATCATATTTGAGAGGTTTTGTAGGCTAGTGGCAAGATTCATAAAACCTTGACAGTTTTACATCTTTCATCACAAACCAGGAAATCAGAGGAAGGGATTAAAAACTGAATTTGGGAGAGAAAATGGCACTTGATTTTCAACCAGTGTGTTTCTAGAATCTTCAGCTAATTAATCCCTCCTTGCCTTCATAGGGCAAAATTGAAAATATTCATTTACCATTTGTATAATTCATTTCAAGTCAAAGAACGCTCATGTTATACCTATAGGGATTGGTACAGGGGACACAGAGATTAATAAGGCAGTGGCCTTGCCCTCGAGAACCTTTAGAGTCAAGAGAGACAAGCAGATGAATAAATAACATGCAGCATGGTGTGGTGAGCACACCAAGAGAGGAATGCACAAAGCAAAGAAGAGAGGATTATGAATGGGGTCAAGGAAGGCTTCCTGGAAGAAGTTGAATTTAAAGGCACAGTAGGCAAAGGAAATAGCAAAGTATTTCAAGACTAAAAGAGGAAAAAAAAAAAAAAACTGGAAACAAGGAGTGGGTATACGTAAGTAGAGCTGATTCATCTTGTAGAGTAGAAACTGAAACAATATTGTAAAGCAATTATACTCCACTTTAAAAAATGAAAACAAAAAACACAGGAAAAAGTAATGACATTTCAGATTAAGATTTCAGAGTATCTCATACACAAGCTTGTGCTCTCTCTCTCACACTCACTCAAACACACACGCGTGCACACACACACACACATATGTCCCTGGCATTTAAAATGCTTGGCATTCTGATCCATTATGCGACCACCTGGTGATCCTGTTCATGGAAGACTCTGTCCACAGCTGAAAATGTTTTTGTCTCCGGGTAGATCATGGCATGCTCAAAGCCCTATTCCTCCTGGCCCTTATGCATGTCCACCACCAGGGCGGCTCATACAAACCTTTCTACCCTATCTTTCCTCTCCCTGGGCTTCCCTGGTGGCTCAGATGGTAAAGAATCTGCCTTCAATGCAGGACACCTGGGTTGGAACCCTGGGTCAGGAAGATCCCCTGGAGGAGGCCATGGCACCCCACTCCAGTATACTAGCCTGGGAAATCCCATGAACTGAGGAGCCTGGTGGGCTATGGTCTATGGGGTGGGAAAGAGTTGGACTCAAAATTCACTTTCACTTTTTTCCCCTCTCCTGGTCAGCAAAACTCTCTCCTGACATGCATACCTGCAGCCCTGTCCTCTGTTCACTATGTACAAGATTGGGGTCTGGACCTCAGAAGAACCAGAAAAGCCTTAGAGTTCTGAGTTACATATTTGGATAGATAATGCATAGATTTCAAATAAATGCAACATCATCTTAGCTATAAATGAGGTTATATAGGCAAAGAACATAACCTGGCATTCTTGGTACTGATTTGATAGGCAAGCTTATTAATTTCCATCAGTGTATGATAAGGACCTGGTCTGTAAGGAACTGAGGTCTAGGGGCGAGCATGTATATCTGGACTGAAATACAGGTTTCCCCTAAATTTATTTCTTTTTTTCCCAGAGTCTTAGCTGGCATTTCTTCATCTATAAAGTAGATGAAGAATTATCTATTAATCCTTACTTCCTGTGTTTGTTATGTGGATGAATAAGATAATGTATGTATCCCTAATGTAGGCAATGCTTTTGAGAGTTACATAATAAGTATTGCTCACTTTAGTTAATGCTTTGGGTTATTAAAAGATGGCCCAAATGATACAATGACTTCTCAGTCTACAGAAAAAAAAGGTGCCTAAAAGTGACTAAAATTGATTACACAACTCTCATCTTCTACCTAGTAAGTTCTGACAACCATTTGACTATATGCTTCTTCTTCAAAGATATATCTCATAAAAAGTGGATGAGCTAACTTTTCTTGAAATTGTGGTTGCATTTTCTCTCATTCTGTCCTCAAAATTTTGTTAAGAAATATTGAAGAAAGCATTGGACAAATTGCTTTTTCCATTTGTGCTATTGCACTTAACCAAGAAGTTAGCCCCAGGTCCTTTTCCTGTCATTTTGTTCTATTGCTACATTTCATCCTTTCCCCAACATTCTTTGGTACAAGCCTACCTTTTATTTACTAAGCTCCTCAAGTCTTAAGGGAAATAAATTCTGTGAGAATTCTGATGACTGTTTTCCCTGGGTTCCAGTTAAAGCATGTTCTAGGAGTGTTCTTAAGTCCCTTAAGGTTAAACAAGGCCACCTTGGTTGCCCAACCCCATAGCCACCACTGACATTTTATGTTTTAGGACAATGATACTCATGTGGACTACAGCTCCGATACTCCAGCGATCTAAATTCAGTAGCAAAGCACTCTTAAGCCTGCACCCTATCACCTTCTTTATTACCTGCAGATTCCTCTCCATAATATGCAATCACTAACTTTATGTGCTGGCTGATATGCCATCTGTTTCCTATTCTAGAATATGAGGTCTTTGAAATCAATGACCCTATCAATATTATCTAACATTTGATTTTTCACGATGCCCCAGTTACTGTGAATAAATTGGTGGATGTGCAAATGAAGATTAAATGGAATTATACACTTAAAATAATTTTAAACTTGGATATGCCATGAAGTACTGCACCCTTTTTGGTTATCTCTCCACTGTACAACAGCTCATTGTACGTACAACCCCCACCCCTCCCATTACTATTCCCAAGTTACTATGGAATACTTATTTATGCTTAATATTTTACAGACAGTAGCCCACAATCCTCATAAAATGTTTATGATACAGCATTATCATTTCCTTTCTCCTTTCCATCTTATAGATAGAAAAAAAACTAAGGAGCATAAAACATAAGAAATTACTAAAGAAGTGGTAGGAAACATGCCTGAAGGAAATTATCACCTCACAGGTTTTATGTACATTTTCTCCATTAAGTGTTCTGATTCTGACTTTAGGTAATAGAACAACATTGAGTGATACCCAGATTTTTTAAAAGGATTCTCAGACTACGTGAAAGAAAAGATGAAAAGAACGTGTGCACACATCCACATTCATTGTACTTATATATGTATAGAACGTAGCAAGAGAATACACAGAAAGCTAACTCTGACTCTGAGATAGGAATTAGGGTAGAACGGATCTGCTTTAGATGTATTTTGTTACTTTTCATTGTTCTTCCCTCACATGTGTGCAGTAACTTTTTAAAGATAAAATGGAAAAAAAGGAGAATCAAGGAACTGAACTATATTGGTGACTGTGAAGGAGGAGAAGTGATAGATTTAAAACTTTCAGTGGGGATTTCCCTGGTGGTCCAGTGACTAAGACTCTGCGCTCCCAAGACAAGGGGCCCACATTCCACTCTGCTCAGGGAACTAAATCCTACACGTAGCAACCAAGTGTTCACATGCCACAACCAAAGTTCCCGTGTCCCACAACTAAACTTGGACTAAGCCAAAAGAATAAATATTAAGGAAAAAGAAAGACTTTCACTGCAAAGACGGTTCAAGCTGAACTTTAAGCTATTAAGACTTACTAAGTTTAAAATAAAAATTTTGTCAATTTTTTGGTAAATATTTTTTCCCAATATGATTGGGAATACTATTAAGTCAACAAAGGTGGAGGCCTCTCAATAGCACCATTTTTTTCAGATAATTTAAATCTATGATAGGTGTATATTTCATTTTTTACAGGATTTTTTTTAATAGAGCATTTCACAGATATAATGTTCTGGATAAAACACTTTATCACAGGATTATCTAGAGCAGGATCAAGCAAACAACAGCTTCTGAACCAAATCCAGCTTGCTGCCTATTTTCATAAATAAAGTTATAGCAGAACAGAGTCATTTCTAATTGTTTGCATTCTGTCTATGGATGATATGGGATGAAAACAGCGGAGTTGAGAAGTTGACAGACAACTTAGGGTTTGCAAAGCCTAAAAGATTTGCTAGCTGGTCCTTTAAAGAAAAAGTTTGCTAAGCTCTTACTCAGAGGATAAAACTGCCAGAAATTGCTGGTCAAGTAGAGGTAACGAATAACATAAAGAGACTGAACAAACTTCAAAACGTTCAAATGCTTACTGGAGTTAGACAGGAAATATGCACGACTGGAAGAGAGGAGGCATAAAATTATAAAGAATGGTAGAGAAAAATGCAAGTAGAGATTAACTTACTAAGCAAAGTTTGAGAGAAAGACAAGTACCATATGATATCACATATATGTGAAATCTAAAATACGACACACATGAATTTACCTACAAAACAGAAACAGACCCACAAACATAGATAACAGACTTGCCAAGGGTTCAGGGAGTTGGGAGAAGGATGCAGTGGGAGGTTGGGGTTACCAGATATAAGCTTTTATACATAGAATGGATAAACAACACTGTTCTACTATATAGCACAGAGAATTATATTCAATATCCTATGATAAACCACAATGGAAGATAATATAAAAAAAGAATATATATATATATACACACACAAATGTATAACTGAATCACTTTGTAGTAGAGCAAAAAATAACACAGCATTGTATTGTAAATCAACTATAATTCAACATCAAAAAAAAGAGCTTTCAGCTAGTCACAGGAAAGACAATGAAATTCATGTCAACAGGATAAAAACTCTTATGGTAATATAACTTGGAGAACTCCCATCTAATTCAAAGTTTTGCTTATTTTAACCAGAGATGGTGGTTAGCAATTGCCACTTTGTCAATTGTATGCTGCATGGATTCCAAAGAAAATAAAACAAAATTCAGTACAATGAAAACAGAAAAAAAAAAAAAAAAAAAAGAAGAAGAAGACTGGTGGAGACAAAAGGAAGAGCAGACTCTTCTCAAAGAGAGCAGCCGACTGCCAGTTGAAGTCATATAAAAATCTGGGCTAAATATTGCCAAATTTACTAATTTTTCCACCAAAATAATAAACATTTTTGCATTGCTGTTAAACTTTTTTAGTAATTCATTTTTTTTAAATTTTAGCTAAATAAAACACAACTGTGTATGAAGTACAGCCAATTAATGGCCAATCTGTAATCTCTAGTCTAAAGAGAATTCTAGGTTACTGGCATGTTTAATCAGGTGGTGTTATTGCTTTCATTAAGCAATTATGTCTGTAAACAGTTGAGCACATTCTTAAGATTCACTATTTATTCTCCAAATGCACTGCTACCAAGATTACTAGTAATAAAAACAATAAGAAATGTGATTTGAGCATAGTTTTCTGCTTTCTTGAGTCAGTACAGCTTGCAAATAGATAATTAATTAAATTTGTAATACACTGATACTCTACAGTAATGAGAAAAGTAGTGTTTTCCTAGCTATAAAAAAAATTTCTATGCTAGAGAAGAAGAAAAATCCAGGTTTTCAGCAAAAATAGTTAACTGAAAGAAAGTGTGGGAAGTGAAGAAGGACTGTGGACTGAAAACTGGCATACTGGGGAAAAGTGAAAAAAAAAAAGTAAACAAGGCAAGCAAGAAAATGTGACAAGACAAAGAAATGGAGAGGGTTAAGAAATGGGAAGACATGATACATTTGAAGCCATATTATTAACGTGGTATTATTAACAGTAACCAAAGCTGAGAGCTGACAGATTTGTGACCAGGCTTCCTTCAAAAATTAAATCAGGGACATCCCTGGTGGTCCAATGGTTAGGACTCTGTGCTCCCAATGCAGGTGGCCAGGGTCTGGTCCCTGGCTGGGGAATCAAAATGCCACAAGGTGTGGTTAAAGAACATTTTTTTTTCAGTATATAAATAACTAAGACTTCAGTTCAGTTCAGTTGTTGCTCAGTTGTGTGCGACTCTTTGCGACCCCAAGAACTGCAGCACACCAGGCCTCCCTGTCCATCACCAACTCCTGGAGCCTACCCAAACTCATGTCCATTGAGTCAGTGATGCCATCCAACCATCTCATCCTCTGTCATTCCCTTCTCCTCCTGCCCTCAATCTTTCCCAGCATCAGGGTCTTTTCAAAATGAGTCAGCTCTTCGCATCAGGTGGCAAAAGTATTGGAGTTTCAGCTTCAACATCAGTCATACCAATGAACACCCAGGACTGATCTCCTTTAGAATGGACTGGTTGGATCTCCTTGCAGTCCAAGGGACTCTCAAGAGTCTTCTCCAACACCACAGTTCAAAAGCATCAGTTCTTCGGTGTTCAGCTTTCTTTATAGTTCAACTCTCACATCCATACATGACCACTGGAAAAACCATCGCCTTGACTAGATGTACCTTTGTGGACAAAGTAATGTCTCTGCTTTTTAATACTGTCTAGGTTGGTCATACCTTTCCTTCTAAGGAGTGTCTTTTAATTTCATGGCTGNCTCACATCCATACATGACCACTGGAAAAACCATAGCCTTGACTAGATGGACCTTTGTGGACAAAGTAATGTCTCTGCTTTTTAATACTGTCTAGGTTGGTCATAACTTTCCTTCTAAGGAATAAGCGTCTTTTAATTTCATGGCTGCAGTCACCATCTGCAGTGATTTTGGAGCCCAGAAAAATAAAGTCTGTCACTGTTTCCACTGTTTCCCCATCTATTTGCATGAAGTGATGGAATCACATGCCATGATCTTAGTTTTCTGAATGTTGAACTTTAAGCCAACTTTTTCACTCTCTTCTTTCACTTTCATCAAGAGGCTCTTTAGTTTTTTTTTTACTTTGTGCCAAAAATGGTGGTGTAATCTGAATATCTGAGGTTATTGACACTTCTCCCGGCAATCTTGATTCCAGCTTGTGCTTCAATCCAGCCTAGTGTTTCTCATGATGTACTCTGCATATAAGTTAAATAAGCAGAGTCACAATAGACAGCCTTGACATACTCCTTTTTCCTATTTGCAACCAGTCTGTTGTTCCATGTCCAATTCTAACTGTTGCTTCCTGACCTGCATACAGGTTTCTCAAGAGGCAGGTCAGGTGGTCTGATATTCCCATCTCTTTCAAAATTTTCCATAGTTTATTGTGATCCACAAAGTCAAAAGCTTTGGCATAGTCAATAAAGCAGAAACAGACATTTTTCTGGAACTCTCTTGGGTTTTCAACGATCCAGCGGATGTTGGCAATTCGATCTCTAGTTCCTCTGCCTTTTCTAAAACCAGCTTGAACTAAGACTTAACACTGTCCAATTGGAAGTGCAAGTAAATAAGAACAAGGGAGCCTTCCCTTCCTAATATATATATTATTTTATTGGTAAAACCCTTTGATTAGAATTAAAATGCAGCTGGTATTAAGAAGGCAAGATGTTCTCCAAATGAAGAATTAGCTCAGTAATAATGAGTTGAAGTATTTGAACACAACTAAGATCTTTCTAGATTTTTTTTTGTGAAGGATTCTCAAACACACACACATTATATATAAAGCCACAAATGTACGTTTTTCTTTTTTTGAGAGAGAGAGAGAGAGAAAGCGAATGAAACATAGGTACTACAGTATATATAAGAAGTACATACACAAAGAAGAACATTCCAGTTGAAATGAAACCCTTCTCCATAAGCAACATTTTTTTAAGTCCAGCTCTTCTACCCATTGAGAAGCAGAAGATTTAGTATACTTTACAAAAAGATGTAAAAATGAAATGACAGAATCTTGGCCAGCCACATTGTGCTTTATTAAATTTTTAAATGTTCACCATCATTGCTGAAAACTAAGTGCAATCTGCCAAATTAGAATGACTTGGTGTGGCAGTACTAAGTATTTCAGCATTCACCCTGAGGTTGAGGAATGGTATGAGTTCCCTGAAATAATGTTGTTGGCACCATGTCCCTGTCTCATGATTTGACTTGCCTTCAGAAAGATGTCTAATATTTTTGCAATTGGTTTCTTTCTAACTGAAGTGATAGTTAATCTGATCACAAACTGACTTTAGGCAGGTTACTCCTACCAGAGAGCAGTCATGGTGTCATTCCTGGACCTGATTTCCAGGAACACTAATGATACATCTGTCTTCTCCTTTGGTTCATTTGAATAGAACCCAAATATGTCCAAATTCATGAATGTGATGAAAGTGTTTAAAAGGTATAAATTATTTTAACAAAATTTGAATGCAAGTCTCACAGATGAGATAAATTTAAATAAAATGTTACCGACACACTTTCCCTAAGCACAATTTCACTGCATTTTAAATTTGGACCACCTCAGCATTTGGCATGATCATTGCTTCAATTCTCGTATACCAAGGTTGAACATGCCTTTGTATCAAGACTATTAACTTGAATATTGGCTTTTAAAACTTTTTGAAAATACAGAGCTTCAACGTGTGTTGTAAAATTTTATCAAATAACTCAAAAATTATTTTCCATTATTGCACTTTCCCCCAGTGTGGCACTTTTCAAAAAAAAAAAAAAAAAAAAAGAATCCTATCATCACCACTAAATCCTTCTTAAAGTTCTCATTGATCATAGCCTTAGAACAAGATTATTAAAAAACATAGCCCTACACTGAGATAATGTGTAAAAGATTTTGGAAAATCTCAACACTCCATTTTAGATTAAATCTAGCAGGTATTCAGGCTCACGTTCCATTCCATTGATAAAGATGGATTATCAGTGTTCTCTTCTTAATTAAAGACAAACAATAACTACCGCTTCTTTAGTTGTAGCACAAATACCATAACCTTTCCCAACCGTATTAAAAATCTTGTGTTTGATCTATTTGTCATTTAGGTGAATAATACAACTATTGTGCCTTTAAAGAATCAAGTATTGACTTAGGAAGAAGCAATCTCCTTTGGAGTAGGATTGTAGGTTTTTTTTTTTTATCATGATTGGATTTAAAACTTTGCTACTATTGCCACTAACTAGTTCAAAGCTGACAGAAGAGAATAGTTGAATTTTAAGTCAGTTTTTGAGGGTGATAATGGATACGCAACTTTGTTTAATTAAAGTACTTTGAATTTGGGGGAAAAGGCCAATTAGAAAGACATTTCATGCTTTAAAATTACATAAGCAGTCCTGGATCAGAAGTGTTAATGATGGCAAATCTTCAAAGATACTTTCTGTTGATGTTATTATGTTGCAATATGTTGGTATCCACGAGCCAAAAATCAAAGCAATATTTACTCTTTAATAAAATAATATTTTTTTCTTAGATCAAAGAACAATTTGCACATGGAATAACCATTTAGCACCACTATGATCTAGTATTGAAATACAAGAAACAATGTGTCAATCCATATCTTCAGTTCAGTTCAGTTCAGTTGCACAGTCATGTCCGATTCTTTTTGACCCCATGAATCACAGCACGCCAGGCCTCCCTGTCCATCACCAACTCNGACAATATACAGCCTTGATGTACTCCTTTTCCTATTTGGAACCAGTCTGTTGTTTCATATCCAGTTCTAACTGTTGCTTCCTGACCTGCATCCAGATTTCTCAAGAGGCAGGTCAGGTGGTCTGGTATTCCCATCTCTTTCAGAATTTTCCACAGTTTATTATGATCCACACAGTCAAAGCTTAGTCAGCATTTGATAGCTTTAGAATCACACAGTGAAAGCAGTTAAAGGGAGTCATCTACCACAACCCTGTCTTTCTCTAGTCTGGTAAACAAAGAGAGACACAAGAATAAGTGAATCTTTCAAAGATGTGTTAATGGGAGCTGGAGATCCAGATGTTGGGAAATTTTGAAAAAATTCGTGTTTTATTTTATTTTTTTCCTGTTTTGTTTTTGTAGGAAGCAGATGCCAGCAGAGAATAAGACTGCAACCAATTTATTAGGAAAATGTCCTGTGAGAGGAAAGGGGGGAGGAGGAGACTGGGTCTACCATTCCACCCCAAAGAAATGGAATAAAGAGAGAACGAAGAATTGCTAAAGAAAACTTAGATGACAGTTCTGTTCTCAGATGTGTGTGCATGCTCAGTCATGTCTGACTCTTTATGATTCCATGGACTGGGGCCTGCTATGCTCCTCTGTCCACGGCATTTTCCAGGCAAGGATACTGGAGTGGGTTGTCATTTCCTTCTCCAGGGAATCTTCCTGACCCAGGAATTGAACCTCATCTCCTACGTCTTCTGCACTGGCAGGTGGATTCTTTACCACTGGCCATCTGGGAAGCCTGCTCTTGGAGTTTTCCTAAATGTAGTGACGAGTCCTGGAGCCAAGGCTGCTGATCAGAGGAGTCGAGTGACTGCCAGAGCCAGCCTGTCTTAGCATCTCTCCCAGGCTCAGACACTGGCTCGGCAGCCCATGGGAAGCACCATCTCCCTATGCCAAGGCTGTGAAGGAGTGCAGAGTGCAGCCGCTGAGGCTGTGAGTCCAGTTTGCTCCCTGCAGCTGGAGATCAGAGAGGAACATTTTCATGGCCACTACAATTTCCTAACCTACTGAATGCCTCTTTTCTCATATATCTACCAGTTGTCTCCTAATATTCATTACCAGTTGTTGCAATGTTTCCTGTCCTTTTGCTTATTAGCCACTAAGTCATGTCTGTTTGTGACCCCATGGACTGTAGCACACCAAATCCTCTGTCCATGGGATTCTCCAGGCAAGAATACTGGAGTAGGTTGCCATTTCCTTCTCCAGGGGATCTTCCCAACCTAGGGACCTAACCTTCATCTCCTGCATTGCAGGGGAATTTCTTTTACAACTGAGCTACCAGGAAAGCCCTTCCTATCTTTTAAAGAGAAGCTTCATTCAGCCACAGGTAACAACTCATTGTTGGAGAGAAATGAGGGAAGTCACATTATGAGGAGGCCTTGATATGATGAAGGGAAAAGAGGAAAACTGTAGGTAATGGTAATGTTAATAATAAATACCAAGAGAGACTTCCCTGGTGATCCAGTGGCTAACACTCTGCGCTTCCAATGCAGGGGGCCAAGGTTCCATCCCTGATCAGCGAACTAGATCCCACATGCCACAAATGAACCCTCATACCACAGCTAACACCTGGCACAGTCAAATAAATAAATAAACAAATAAGTATTTATTAAAAAATAATAATGAATAACAAGAATTGTAAGTGCCTCTGTTCACAAGTTATTTTAACAGCCATTTCACTAACTTTAATGTTCATATGAAGTCATAACAGCTCCACAAAAGGTTGTTTTCTTTCTTTTTTTTTCTGTTTTAGAAGAATAGAACAGTCTGTATGCAAAATCACTTATCAGCTAGTGTCAAGTCACACAACTCTAAATCTTATTTCCTATCCTGCATAATAAGATAATAACAGCTACTTTCAAGAAGGTGTTATGAAGATTCAATGGAGCAGTAACACCTAGTGTACCTACTACCTGCTTTCACATACACTTTCCTATTTTTTATTAGATTATTCTGGGTAGGCTTTTTCCTTACTCAGTATTTTCTGAGTACCTACATTGCAGAAGCCTCTGTTAGAATCTCGGTTATTTGTATATTAGTCTATCAATACCCTTAACTAGAGAACAATACCATAGCATAGCAGTTAAGAAAATAAATTTTGGAGTTACAGAGTCAAATGTCAACCTAATTCAACTTTCCTCTTTTTGACCTCCAATTACCCTCCTAATTAACACAAACTAGCTGTAATTTTTTTTACTTAATTTTTCTTTTAAGTCTCAGTTTCTTCACTTCATATAAAGAAGGCCAACTTTAAGCTTTCAAAGTTCTTTGGATAAAATGAATTTATACCTGAATTGGAAAAGACTTTGATGCTGGGAGGGACTGGGGGCAGGAGGAGTTTAGTTGCTTAATCGTGTCCGATTCTTGTGACCCCATGGACTGTAGCCCACCAGGCTCCTCTGTCCATGGAATTCTCCAAACCAGAAAACTGGAGTGGGCAGACATTCCCTTCCCCAGGCGATCTTTCCAGGGACTGAACCTGGGTCTCCTGCAGTGCAGGCAGATTCTTTATCATCTGAGCCACCAGGGGAGCCCATCATGGCACGACTAATGTAATGTTTTCAAATATAAAATTAGAGATAAGGCTCCGACCCTTAATTTGGAAAAATTAAAATATTTCCTGGAGATAAATTTTATTGAAAGCATCCTAGATTTATATGTTGAAGAAAAGCATGGTTAAAGAAAAATGACAGTCCAGAAACCTAAAATCCACAAGTGCAATCCATAATATGATTTACTTCATTTCTGTAAACTTCTTAACATGGCAGGAGAACAGTATCTATTTATTTGAAACATGGACAACTGGCTGCTTTGAAGATTTAAAAAATATTTTTGTGACAATTCAAACAGGCATCAAGTTTTGAATAGTCAAATAGGGAACAAAGGCTCAAGTAGAAAATACATGATCAGAAATGCAATTGCTTTCCTCCCTATATCCATTTTAACACCATATAATGAGAATAAGTACTGAAATGAGATTTGAAGCTTCCAATTCCTCCAGCTTTTGAGGAAGATTTTCAAGGCTTCAGTTACCAATTCATATAGCTAAAGAAATATGTTCCCTGATGAAAAATAACTCCAACTCTACCCTATCCTCCTTCTATATCTGTATATGAGAAAAGTGAAAATGTTAGTTGCTGAGTCATTTCTGACTCTTTTGCAACCCTATAGACTGTAGCCCACCAGGTTCCTCTGTCCATGGAGTGGTTCAGACAAGAATACTGCAGTGGGTTGCCATTCCCTCCTCCAGGGCATCTTCCCAATCAGGGATTGAACCCGGGTCTCCTGCATTGCAGGCAGATTCGTTACCTTCTGAGCCAACAGGGATGCCCCATATCTGTATACATACCAAGATAATTTTCATTATAGCAGTCATCCTAAACTCTACTTGTTATTTTATTTTATTATTTATTTATTCTAACTGGAGTTTAATTACTTGAAAATATTATACTGGTTTTGCCATACATGAACATGAATCCGCCACAGGTGTACACGTGTTCCCCATCCTGAACCCCTCTCCCTCCTCCCTCCCTGTACCATCCCTCTGGGTCATCTCAGTGCTACTTGTTATTTTAAATTTAAGCTTTATTTTATGATCTTTATTAACTTACAAACTTCAGAGTGTCAGAAGCCATGCATCTTTTGCTTACTCCTATATGTTGAACACTTAGCAGACTCTCTGACACCTAGAAGAGAGGCTCCAGCTGAGTCTCCCAGGACATGGGAGATTCAACTATTCCCTTAGGAGTCCCCATCACCACCTGCTTTATTGGTTTCTAACAACCCCAACTTTATTTCTAGTCTTTCCATTCTATGTCAATTGCCTGTTAAGTCACACTGTGGAGACCGGCCATCATAGCAGAATTCCTACCAGCTCGGTGACTAACTGGTAAAGAGTCCACCTGACAATGCAAGAGACACTAGAGATGTGAGTTCAGTCCCTGGGTCAGGAAGGTCCCCTGGAGAAGAAATAGCAACCCACTCCAGTATCCTCGCCCGAAAAATCCCATGGACAGGGGAGCCTAGTGGTCTATAGTCCACAGGTCACAAAGGGCCGGACATGACTTAGTGACTAATCACACACCCAAACTGAGGAACATGCCCCACACAGAGCGCTTATCCCTAGAAACTTTATTTTTTCTGTCTTTTCCATCGCCTCAGAAAACTCCACCTCCTCCCCAGCCTAGTCTGTCATGCAGAGTAATCTAGATCTCCTTCATCTTGGTCCTGCTTCTATATTCATTTTGCTTCCTGCTTTATTTTGCTTACTTACTTGTATTTTATTTATACCTTGCCTCACTCTACAAAGGATTTGCTGTACTACAAGATGTCTTGCAATATAAAAAGAAAAGAGAAAATATAAGAACAATATAAAAAAAGATTATAATTAATCCAATTCTGTTCAACTGGAGTCAAAATCGGGGGCAGGGCAAATGAGTTAAGATATTAAGGCCAGCTAAAGTCTGTCTTAAAAATGTGAATTCTAGACTTGGGCTGACTGGTGAATAAGAAAACAAAAAAATTACTTCAAACAAGTATTCAGACTCTTGATTAATCTGATCTTTGGCTCTGAGCTTCCAGGCAGCCAACATTTAAAGGGAAACATGTCCGTTTGATCACTCTTATCTTCAAAATGCCAGCTCCTTGGGGGAGAAGCAAAGCTTTCCTTAATGCCTCACTCTACAATAACATTTTATGTGCACAGGTATTGAGAAATAATAAAGGGAGGGCAGAGAAATTAGCTCAGGGGTAAGACTCTCTGGGGCCTCCCTGGTTATTCATATGGTAACGAATCCACCTGAAATGCAGGAGACTCTGGTTTGATCTCTGGGTTAGGAAGATCCCCTGGAGAAGGGAATGGAAATCTATTTCAGTATTGTTGCCTGCAAAATTCCATGGACAGAGGAGTCTGATGGTCTATACTCCATGGAGTCAAAGAGTAGGGCATGACTGAGCAACTCTCATATCTTTCAAGACTCCTGGCTTGAACTAATAACTTACAAGTAACAGAGACCTGAGAGCTGGTTGATGCTAAGATGGGAGAACCAGGAAACAGGTGTCTGGTGAACAGAGGTGCTTAGAGAAGAGGGAGTTTAAGTGGAAAGTCAACATCCTCTTTCAGCTTCTTTTGGATCACCCCGGGGCCCCCTGTCTCCCATGCTTCATCTTTATGGCTGGATTCTTTGTATTTACATACTCAAGATTGTACGAATGCAGTCTCTTCGCTGAGCCAGGATCACATATATTGGACTCTGGGGCAGAAAGAGCTCTGGGCTAGAACTTTAATATGCCACTCACTGAAACAGCTATTTCCCTTAATGGTCTCTATCCGAAGAATAGTGCAGTGAAGGTGACATTGGCTATTAACCTATTCTGAGTGTGGGAGGCCCACACAAATGATGCCTGAATTGTTCCTCAAGAACAATTTGGGTGTGAATAGAAACTGCAAAATAGGCTCTGTCACCCACGGATAAAGGACCCTTATCATACATGCAGAAGTTATTCTTCAAGATTCCCTAGTTAAGCAAGCAGGCTTATAACCATGAGTAGATATATATGAGGATGATTTTTCAAACCAGTAAAACAAAAGTAACAGGCTTTGCCACTGATTGTGTTTATTAAATTGCTCAGCTTGACATTGTTAATAGTCTTGAAAAAACAATTTGGGTGTGCAAAGTGACCCAGAATAGAGCCTATTATGATGCCTAAACTGTTTTAAATATCCACTGAGTTTTTTTTTTTTTTACTGAGCCAGGATCACATATATTGGACTCTGGGGCAGAAAGAGCTCTGGGCTAGAACTTTAATATGCCACTCACTGAAACAGCTATTTCCCTTAATGGTCTCTATCCGAAGAATAGTGCAGTGAAGGTGACATTGGCTATTAACCTATTCTGAGTGTGGGAGGCCCACACAAATGATGCCTGAATTGTTCCTCAAGAACAATTTGGGTGTGAATAGAAACTGCAAAATAGGCTCTGTCACCCACGGATAAAGGACCCTTATCATACATGCAGAAGTTATTCTTCAAGATTCCCTAGTTAAGCAAGCAGGCTTATAACCATGAGTAGATATATATGAGGATGATTTTTCAAACCAGTAAAACAAAAGTAACAGGCTTTACCACTGATTGTGTTTATTAAATTGCTCAGCTTGACATTGTTAATAGTCTTGAAAAAACAATTTGGGTGTGCAAAGTGACCCAGAATAGAGCCTATTATGATGCCTAAACTGTTTTAAATATCCACTGAGTTTTTTTTTTTTTTCCTATGAGTTGCCCTTCAAGGAAGGAGATTTTAAAGACATGGGAGGTAGCTTTTCTCCTGCCTGAATCACAGGCTAATTGCAGGCTAATCATTAAGACATCCATGGCTTTCCAGTGAATATAGGTCACAAAGACACATTTCAGTCTTGCCTTAGGTCTATATCCCAGACTGCAGAAACAGGGGCACGTGTGTGTGTGTGTGTGTGTGTGTGTGTGTGTGCATGTGCATGCATATATAGTACATGTCTCTACACTATATACACAGGATATGCATATGTGTGTCTATCGATACACTGCCACATATATTTATTATATACATATTTATGTATATATATGGTATGTATATTATTTGCACCAAAACTGTTTTCACTTGATTCTGCAATCACTATTCACTCAGAAGAGGGATAAAAATTATAGCAGTATTTAGAAAAGCTTTGTGTTAGAGGATGTTCCTAGTGAATTAGACTCAATCCATTGACCTAATTGCCAGTGTGTGTTGGTTGCTCAGTTGTGTCCGACTCTTTGAGACCCCATAGACTGTAGCCCTCCAGACTCCTCTGTCCATGGATTTCTTCAGGCAAAAATACTGGAGTGGGATGTCATTTCCTTCTCCAGCGGATTTTCATGACCCAGGGATTGAATCCAGGTCTCCCACATTGCAGGCAGACTCTTTACTGTCTGAATCACCACGGAAGCCCTCATAATGCCAGAGACATTTTAAATAACATGTCGAGAAGTAAAAACATTCATAGAAATGGGAAATGGTAGATGGGGGGAGAAAGATGACAATATTTAGGAAAAGGAAAAATCTCATAGAGGAAAAGCTGTTTGAAAGTCCAATGCTCTGTTTGAACTAGGGCTGAAACATACAGTTTTACTATAGCGAGGCTGAGGGATGGACACCCACCTGTGTCACTGGGGAAACTAGAGATGGGCTGTGGATTAGGGGACATAAAAGAGCAAGGTCAGGAAGGGATGAGCATTTAATACGCGCTGAGGAGACAGCCAGATGTTTCAGTTCAGTTCAGTCGCTCAGTTCTGTCCGACTTTTTGCGACCCCATGAACCGCAGCACGCCAGGATCTCCCTGTCCATCACAAACTCCCGGAGTTCACTCAGACTCAGGTCCATCGAGTCCGTGATGCCATCCAGCCATCTCATCCTCGGTCGTCCCCTTCTCCTCCTGCCCACAATCCCTCCCAGCATCAGAGTCTTTTCCAATGAGTCAACTCTTCATATGAGGTGGCCAAAGTACTGGAGTTTCAGCTTTAGCATCATTCCTTCCAAAGAAATCCCAGGGATGATCTCCTTCAGAATGGACTGGTTGGAACTCCCTGCAGTCCAAGGGACCCTCAAGAGTCTTCTCCAACAACACAGTTCAAAAGCATCAATTCTTTGGTGCTCAGCCTTCTTCACAATCCAACTCTCACAATCCATACATGACCACTGGAAAAACCATAGCCTTGACTAGATGGACCTTAGTCGACAAAGTAATGTCTCTGCTTTTGAATATACTATCTAGGTTGGCCATAACTTTTCTTCCAAGGAGTAAGTGTCTTTCAATTTCATGGCTGCAGTCACCATCTGCAATGATTTGGGAGTCCAAAAAAATAAAGTCTGACACTGTTTCCACTGTTTCCCCATCTATTTCCCATGAATTGATGGGACCAGATGCCATGATCTTCGTTTTCTGAATGTTGAGCTTTAAGCCAAGGTTTTCACTCTCCTCTTTCACTTTCATCAAGAGGCTTTTTAGTACCTCTTCACTTTCGGCCATAAGGGTGATGTCATCTGCATATCTGAGGTTATTGATATTTCTCCCGGCAATCTTGATTCCAGCTTGTGCTTCTTCCAGCCCAGTGTTTCTCATGATGCCTAGCCAGATGTTTGCTAGGCATTTTAATATATACCGTCTCCTATAATATATATGGTAAACTTCCATTCTAAAATCCCAAGTCTTTCAATAATACATTATTGTAATTTGTTAGTGTGAAATCTGATCTAACCTACTCACTGTGTGGCAGGACATGAACTGAGAGGATGTAAATTGCAATATTTTAAAACTATGTCTTAATATTAGAAAAATATTGAATTATTCATGTCAGTGCTATATAATGTAGAATATGTGCTCAATATTATGTTTCTAAACTCTAAGATTTGAATTCTGAACTGTTTGACACCAAGAGCTTAGACTAGATATTGTGGTCCTTTTTTAGTAATGGTAAGACCTCAAAGTGTAATATCTGGTTATAATGCCTTTTTGAGTATTTTCTCATTTACCCTCATAACACCTCTTTCGGTAGATATGATGATTCTTGTCCATATATAAGGCTCTTTGAGGATTGTTTAGTTGCTCAAGGTTACACAGTTCATAAATATCTGGAATGTCCTTGTGACTTTAAATGTCATACCAAACCCTGTGATTCTTATCAGAAAAGTGTCCAGATAAGCATAAATACAGGAGAAATGTAAAAAGTGATGTCAAAAAGCTATTTCTTAAATATCAGTACTCAAGGACAATGATTCAATCAGTCCCAAATCTGTTTTTTTTTTTAATAAAGCAGATAGAGAATAATAATATTAAAAACAAAATACATTTTAAGAAGAATTGGTAAAATCACATTTCCAGGATACTATTAATAGAAGTCCATATTTGGGGTTTCTGAATCAGCTTTGCAAAGATAATACCTCTCTTTGTTCTTTGATTCGGTAGTTTTTACCTTTAATTAGAACCAAATCAATAGTGAATAAAGATTACATGTTCCTACCTCCCCAAAGATTTTGACAGATGTAAAATTATCAAACCCTGGCTAAAACTACCCATTCACATTGACAATGAAAGTGAAAGTCACTCAGGCGTGTATGACTCTTTGTGACCCCATGGACTATACATCCGTGGAATTTTCCAGGCCAGAATACTGGAGTGGGTAGCCGTTCCCTTTTCCAGGGGATCTTTCCAACCCAGAGACTGAACCCAGGTCTCCCGCAATGCAGGTGGATTCTTTACCAGCTGAGCCACCAGGGAAGCCATTAACATTAAAGATACTCAATAAATACACATGAATGAATCATTGTTTAATTACCAAAACATTTATTTGACTACACTTTTTTTTTTCTGTTTTCTGGCTGTACTGTGTAGCATATGGAATCTTAGTTGCCTAGCCAGGAATCACTTAATTCCCCTGCAGTGGAAGTGTGGTGTCTTAACCACTGGACTGCCAGGGAAGTCTGTGGTTATACTTTAAAAAAATGCATCATTAAGCCTCAAAAGTTTATGAATGGTTATAAATTAAAAAATTCCTCACAAAGTGGTTGAAAACTACTGCAATAAACTATGACTCCTACACTTGCTTCTCCAAGAATTAAAACAGGACTTATTTGCATAACAGCATCAAAATAGCATCTCTTCAGAAGAGTCACATTAAAAGACAAACTGAGGCATATTAAAAATGGTGAGTTTGAGCAAAAAACAATTTGAATCTGGAAGCACCTAACTGGAGTGGTAAGGTGTGGTCCTTAGAGAACAGCCAGGGGAGACTTATGCAGAGCAAGTGTGGAAGCAAAGAAAGAGACTTATTCATTATTTCTTAGCTTAAAACCCAGTTGGTTGCCCTCAGTGTTTCGATTTTGTAACCTTGAGACATTTACAGGTTTAAATTTTGGTTTGTTACATAGGCCACAACAATAGGAGAGCCACCTCAGTCTAACAACCTCCTTGTTTAACAGGAGAGATACACTCTGTGTGTCTATGAATTAACTACTATACACATGTACACACAGAAAGAAGTACAAACAACCCATTTCTATCTTCCCTATAGAAATAAAATAGAAATAAAATAGAAATAAAATAG
>SJYT01042311.1:224224-276810 GCA_006410635.1 Cephalophus harveyi
GAATCCCAGGGATGGGGGGGCCCGGTGGGCTGCCGTCTATGGGGTCGCACAGAGTCAGACACGACTGAAGCGACTTAGTAGCAGTAGCAGCAGCACTCTGCATAGAAGTTAAATAACCAGGGTGACAATATACAGCCTTGATGGACTCCTTTCCCAATTTGGAACAAGTCCATTGTTCCATGTCCGGTTCTAACTGTTGCTTCTTGACCTACATACAGATTTCTCAGGAGGCAGTTAAGGTGGTCTGGTATTCTCATCTCTAAGAATTTTCCACAGTTTGTTGTGATCCGCACAGTCAAAGGCTTTGGTATAGTCAATAAAACAGAAGTAGATGTTTTTCTGGAACTCTCTTGCTTTTTCGATGATCCAACAAATGTTGGCAATTTGATCTCTGCTTCCTCTGCCTTTTCTAAATCCAGCTTGAACATTTGGAAGTTCACAGTTCACATACTGTTTAAGCCTGGCTTGGAGGATTTAGAGCATTACTTTGCTAGTGTGTGAGATGAGTGCAATTGTGCAGAAGTTTGAACATTCTTTGGCATTGCCTTTCTTTGGGACTGGGGTGAAAACTGACCTTTTCCAGTCCTGTGGCCACTGCTGAGTTTTCCAGATTTGTGGCATATTGAGTGCAGCACTTTCACAGCATCATCTTTTAAGATTTGAAATAGCTCAACTGGAATTTCTTCGCCTCACCAGCTTTGTTCGTAGTGATGCTTCTTAAGACCCACTTGACTTCACAGTCCAGGATGTCTGGCTCTAGGTGAGTGATCACACCATCATGGTTATCTGAGTCATGAAGATCATTTTTGTACAGTTGTTCTGTGTATTCTTGCCACCTCTTCTTAATATCTTTTGCTTCTGTTAGGTCCATACCATTCTGTTCTTTATTGAGCCCATCTTTGCATGAAATGTTCCCTTGATATCTCTAATTTTCTTGAAGAGATCTCGACTTTCCCATTCTATTGTTTTCCTCTATTTCTCTGTATTAATCACTTAGGAAGGCTTTCTTATCTCTCCTTGCTATTCTTTGGAACTCTGCATTCAGATGGTATATCTTTCCTTTTCTCCTTTGCCTTTCACTTCTCTTCTTTTCTCAGCTATTTGCAGGGCCTCCTCAGACAACCATTTTGGCTTTTTGCATTTCTTTTTCTTGGGGATGGTCTTGATCACTGCCTCCTACACAATGTCACAAACCTCCATCCATAGTTCTTCAAACACTCTGTCTATAAGATCTGATACCTTAGAGTCTATTTGTCACTGCCACTGTATAACCTTAAGAGATTTTATTTGGGTCATAACTGAATGGTCTAGTGGTTTTCCCTACTTTTTCAATTCAAGTCTGAGTTTGGCAATAAGGAGTTCATGATCTGAGCCACAGTCAGCTCCCAGTCTTGTTTTTGCTGACTGTATAGAGACAGGAAAAACCATAGCCTTGACTAGACGGACCTTTGTTGGCAAAGTAATGTCTCTGCTTTTGCATATGCTATCTAGGTTGGTCATAACTTTTCTTCCAAGGATCAAGTGTCTTTTAATTTCATGGCTGCAGTCACCATCAGCAGTGATTTTGGAGCACCCAAAAATAAAGTCTGACACTGTTTCCACTGTTTCCCCATCTATTTCCCATGACATGATGGGACCGGATGCCATGATCTTCGTTTTCTGAATGTTGAGCTCTAAGCCAACTTTTTTGCTTTCCTCTTTCACTTTAATCAAGAGGCTCTTTAGTTCCTCTTCACTTTCTGCCATAAGGGTGGTGTCATCTGCATATCTGAGGTTATTGATATTTCTCCCGGCAATCTTGATTCCAGCTTGTGTTTCTTCCAGACCAGCGTTTCTCATGATGTACTCTGCATATAAGTTAAATAAGCAGGGTGACAATATACAGCCTTGATGTACTCCTTTTCCTATTTGGAACCAGTCTGTTGTTCCATGTCCAGTTCTAACTGTTGCTTCCTGACCTGCATACAGATTTCTCAAGAGGCAGGTCAGGTGGTCTGGTATTCCCATCTTTTGCCTTAAATTACTTATTTGCCTTAAATTTAAAAAATTATTTCCATAAATATTCCTATTTTCCAAACAGCCAGTTAGTATATGTTTCTAGTCAATGCCACTTATTCTATATATTTCAAAGTATTTAAATTTGCTTTTCATACTTGCTACTTTTTCCCCTCATAATCTTTGTTATTTATCTTTAGTTGGGAAATCAGTTATATAGATTAGGGTTGCTAGATTAAGTAAAGGATGTCCAGTTAAATTCTATATGAACACAAAAACTTTATTTTTAATATAATTATGTCCCACACAGTATTTGGGACATACTTACTCTAAAAAGAAAGTTTATTTGTTTATGTGGAATTTGAACTTAACTGAGCATCCTGCATTTTTATTTGCTACATCTAGCAACCCTGCTAAGAAAGTAACCTGATCACAGGTCAATTGGGCTCTAAAGTCAACCATCTCTATCGCCACTTTTTCTGTTCAGAAGACGTCTGATATCCATGGATTGATTCAAACTTTCAAAAAGTAGTTTTACTTGCTATATTCTAATTTACTTTTGTTTCTAGTTCCTTCAGAAAATGAAAACAGTGAGAAAATATATCTCAGTTCTTTTTTTTTAAAATAAAATTATTTCAGGTTCTAGCTGGAAAAGAAAGTAAGTACTTCCCTTACAGGGTAATGATGATGGTTGAATAGGGAAGATACAGATGTTTCAATTCTAATCTTTCTCTCCATCCTAAACTAAAAATGTGCATGCAGGACACTCTGCAGTACACAAAGAGAGCCAGAGGTGCTGCCTTAGGCCAGCAGAGCCTTGTGTAGGACACTCCAAGAGCATTCCCAACAAGCCTAAAATTCTGGAGTCACTCGTTCTAGAAATGAGCTTATTGAAGTTGAGGAAGGTGGGGTGATTAATTTGCATCAAACATCAAAATTATTCAGTAGAGTTACAGTCTGAATCTACAGTTATTTAACTCAAATGGTTATGTTTATTTCTATTTTCCATTCACTCAGTGGATATTATGAGCATAATGAGTGTCTATTACATGTTGGGCACAGCACTAAGCTCTGAAGAGAGACCAGGCTGAACCAGACAGACAAGGTAAGTGTGTCATGGGCTGTTTGAGTTTCCTATTGCCGATGTAACAAAGTACCACAAATTGAGTAGTCTGAAACAGCACAAGTATCAGTTCAGTTCAGTCGTTCAGTCGTGTCCGACTCTGGCTTCCCTGTCCATCACCAACTCCTGGAGCCTACCCAAACTCACGTCCATTGAGCCAGTGATGCCATCCAACCATCTCATCCTCTGTCATCCCCTTCTCCTCCTGCCCTTACTTTTTCCCAGCATCAGGATCTTTTCAAATAAGTCAGCTCTTTGCATCAGATGGCCAAAGTATTGGAGTTGCAGCCTCAACATCAATCCTTCTCTGAACACCCAGAACTGATCTCCTTTAGGATGGACTGGTTGGATCTCCTTGCAGTCCAAGGGACTCTCAAGAGTCTTCTCCAACTCCTCGAAACTCTTCGTCAACTCCTCGAAAGGAAAGTTATGACCAACCTAGACAGCATATTAAAAAACAGAGACATTACTTTGCCAACAAAGGTCCATCTAGTCAAGACTATGGTTTTTCCAGTAGTCATGTATGGATATGAGAGTTGGACTATAAAGAAAGCTAAGTGTCAAAGAACTGATGACAGAGATTCATCTGGCTACAGGGAGATTTTTGATATTGATTACTTGGTTGGAAGTCCCTTAATATCAAAAATCTCCCTGTAGCCAGATGAATCTCTGTCACATCACCTCATTCTTTTTTTTTGAACTGAATATAATTGAGAATCATATTTGAGGTATAACTTTACAGGATCAAGACCAATTTCCATTCACTAGACTGGAAAAAATATTATCGTGAACTCATAATAACTTGATTTGCATGTGTGTGTTAAGTCACTTCAGTTGTGTCCAACTTTCTGTGATCCTATGGACCTTAGCCCGCCAGGTTCCTCTGTCCATGGAATTCTCCAGGCAAGAATACCGGAGTGGCTTGCCACACCCTCCTCCAAGGGATCTTCCTGACCCAGGGACTGGACCCATGTTTCTTATATCTCCTGCATTGGCAAGAGGGTTTTTTACCTCTAGTGTCACCTGAGTTCCCATCTACAGACAGAAAACCGAGGTGACCCATTAGCCTCCCAGTGCTGGATGGAAAGGATCAACTCCCTCTCACTCGGTCAAGCCTGTCCAATTTTCTTGATGATTCATATCTGAGGATCAGGAGATGCTCTGAAAGCAAGGAAGTTCTCACTTGGTCACCAGTGATAAGTTTTATGAGGGACATCACATCATTCTGACATAGACTCTTCTGCCTCCTTCTTCCATGCATAAAGACCTGGTGATTATACTAGGTACCTGGACAACCCAAGACAATCTCATCTCAAATCAGCTGATCAGCAATCTCAATTCCATCTGTAGCCTAATTTGTCTTTTCCTCCTAACCTAACATACTAACCATCTCCTCCACTGGTGTCCCCTTCTTCTCCTGCCTTCTATCTTTCCCAGCACTGGAGGATGAGATGGTTGGATAGTATCAATGACTTGATGGACATGAGTTTGAGCAGGCTCCAGGAGTTGGTGATGGACAGGGCAACCTGGCGTGCTGCAGTTCATGGGGTCACAAATAGTCGGACACAACTGAGCGACTGAACTGAACTGAACATACTAACAGGTACCGGGCATTAGAATGTGGACGTATTTAGGGGACTGTTATTCTGCCTACTCTAGGGGTTTTCACTATGAAGCATTACCATTATCTAAAAATCATGACATTTTAGGTAAAACTCTCCATGAAGATGAAAAATATAAGATAAATGTAAAATAGAGAAATATAAGTAAGAGAAATGACAAGTTAAAAATGGCAAAGCAAGAGACGTGGGCAGTTTTTTTAAGGAGACAGGGTAAGTTTCTCTTGAGAAGTAGTTAATTAAGCAGATACTCAGACAAAGCACATGTCAGACAGAAAGACTTAAAAGTACTAAAGCCATAAACCAGAACGTGTGGGTGTGTGCCAAGTCGCTTCAGGTGTGTCTGACTCTCTGCTACCCTATGGACTGTAGCCCACAGGGCTCCTCTGTCCATGGGATTCTCCAGGCAAGTATACTGGAGTGGGTTGCCACGCCCTCATCCAGGGGATATTGACCCAGGGATCGGCCAGCACCTCTTACATCTCCTGCATTGGCAGGCAGGTTCTCGACCACTAGCACCACCTGGGAAGCCTATAACCAGAATAGACCTGAAATACTCTTCAAACAGAAAGGTGACAGAAACATAGTGAGCTCAAGGAAAGAGAGTTGTATGAGAGTAACACCCAAACTCCTTAACACGGTTTACCTGATCTAATGTGACCTGCTCTCTGCCTGTTCTCCACCACTCCCTAGGTGTGTTTACTAAGCTGCTTGGACAGTTTTAAGCAATGTTTCCACAACAGGGCTGTATGCTTAAAAGTTAACTTCGGGTGTCTTTATGGAGAATGAGGTGGAGGGCACAAGAGAGGACTTGGTGGAACCGTCCAAGAGGTGACGGAAATGGCTCATGGGAGAGAAGCTGGTAGCCTTGGAGAATGAGAATAGTGGGCATGATGGGATATTCTCTGGAGGAAAATTCTGCAGTGGGGTTTCTCAGCCTTGAAATTTGAGGCGGAGGACCCTTTTTGAAGGAAACTGTTCTGCACATTGAGAACCACTGATGTACAAGACATGGTGAAGTCTTACATGAGGACGTGAGGGAAGAAGAGGAACCAGCGTGACTCCTGAGTTTCTGGCTTTCATGACTGGAAAGGTATGACCTCTTTCCTATTGTTCTCAGTACACTTAAAGCTGGTTTTTATATAAATGAGAAGACTGGTGACATTGACGCTTGTAAGAGTATCTAAAGGAGAACAGTTTGTAAGGAAAACTTAAAACACTTTTTTTTTTTTTAAAGTAGTTCTCCTAATAAAAAATGGCACACTTGACCCCTGGAAGTAAAATATTATGGGCCTCTTGCCTCAGACACAAAATAACCAGTTTGGGTTCTTATGTCTAAGGTGACTTGATTATCTCTAACCTCGAAATCTATCTTAAAGAGATCTCACTTTGTTTGACTGATGGCAGGGAGTTGGGGAACATATATGGGTAGAAATAGTATGTGTGTATGTTGCTTTACACAGAACAGGAAGTTCAATGAGTTATGCTCATCTGAAGCACAAAACCCTAAAAAACACTTGTTTTTGAATTTACATTTCATTACTAATTACTTACTTATAGTTATATGACATATCACCACAATTTGACTGTGAAATTTCTTTCCAGCATAGACCACACTTTATTGTCCTTTTTTACCCACAGTTCCTGGCATATAGGCAGTTGTAGTGGATATTCATTGATTTTTATGCACAGAATAGCCTAGACCCACCCATCCACCTCTGGCCTCTATGAAAGTTTCCTTTCAAATCATGTGGTTCTACAGAAGCTTGCCAAACAAGGTACCAAAATTTCCCAGACACAGGAATAAGTCCATCCTAATTTCCTGACCAGCATGATTGGTTCAATTGAGAGCACTTGTTTATCCTTGGATCAATTAGAAACTTTTCTTGATTCTTCTCCTTATAGTTAGTTTTAATTGAAGCTTTGGAGAGTACGAGCAGGAAGGACAGGACACGAAGCTTTAAACACTTGAATGTGGTATTCCTATATATTGTGAAAGTGTTGGTCTGAAGACAAATCTGACATTCATAGAGAAGAGGAAATAAGAGTGAGAGGGTCTGCCCTTTTCCCCTTTTCTGGAGTCATCACTAAGACTGGCTCCTTTCTAGGAGAGGAGAGTCAACAAATTCTTCATGGATAAATTTGTGTCATGCTACTGTCCATTGCCAAACAAGAGTCCTGCCTGATGTGCTGGGCAGTTAAAACAAAGTTTATTGATAGCAACACTAGTGTGAGTAAGTTTGGGATGTAACAATTGTGCTTTCCCCTCTTTTTGAACTGGAAGAAAAAAATAACAAAAATATTTAAAAGAACTATTAATATCTCACAAAACATCTCATTTATAAAGACAAAATAAAGAGGAGTTTTTAAAGGGGGATACAACTGAAAATATAACAAACTGGGCGTTGATTGACTCTTAGAATTAGCTTGGAATTCATTCATTTATCAGAATCTTGACAAATGGCTCCCTATGGAGAACAAAGCTGGCAGAGGGTCTGAAGAGATCAAAGCTAGGGAGAGGACATTCCCTTGATCAAACAGAGCTTACAGCATCACTTTTATTGATTAATAATTAAATTCAGCATTCATTTGTTCATTCAACAACTGCTTGCAGAGTGCATATAGCATGCTCAGAACTAGGACAGATGCTATAGATGTGAAAATGAACAAAACATATCCCTGTTTTCAAACAGTTTCATGAGTCTCAGGTATAAATCCTACAGCAGCAAACAAGTTAAACACATGGAGGAAGCTGGTCATTTGCAAGACAGTAAGAAACAGTGGGAAATTAGGAGTGCTTGTGATCCCAAGCTCTTAAAATTCTCCATAGCTGTTCTGTTTACAAAAATATGTCTGGGGACTGGATCGAGTCTGTATAGCCTAATGAACTCTCTGGTGTCCAACCTCTGATCTTAATATTTAAGCAAATAATTGAATATCATGTAAAAGGTTCTCTGGGAAAAAGAAAACTGTCAGATTCTCTGAATTCACTTGTAAGTGGCATACTGGAAGAAGTGGTACCTCAATGCTAAAGAATGAGTAGGCCTTATGCAGGCGAATGAGGAGACAATGCCAGTCAGATGGAACCACATGTAAGGCCTGGAGTCTGGGAGAGCAGGTCTTAGAACCCTGGGACTAGGAGGGGCTCTCCTGTGGCTACAGTCTCAGAGGAGAAGGAGGAATGAGGCTGTGGACTCCAGCTTTTTAGCAAGGTTGTGTCCAAGGCTGTGTGCTTTTTGGTGAAACAGATAATCTCAAATCGAACACATTTAATAAACAATAAAACAAAGGAAACCAAGGTACACCTTAAAATGCTGAGTTCAGACTTGCAACTAACTGCTGTCTCGAGATTTTCTTCCGCTGGCTAAGCTTCTTATGTTTGGCACAAAACAACCTTGTCAAATGTTAAGCTTGGTTCCAGTAGGAAAAATTAAGACACTGGAGTCCCAGTTATTTACTACAACGGTGCTGAAATCCTGCTTACCTGACAATGCATACAGAGAATGCCCTTAGGTTTCCTTATAAAACTCACTATTTGGTTTAAGCACATTAATAAAACTGATAGGAATCAAAATGAAAGTCTAAAGAGAGACAAGAGATTCTTCTTACTTTTGACTTATCTAAAATCCCAATTTATGCTCTAAAGATTAGAAGCTCTTTTAGGGCACAGACAATTTCCAATTCCTCTTTCTGCCCTCTATGTTTTGAATAATAGTACTTGAAGTGTACTCCTTATATATGTCCAACCAATATTTAACGAACAGAATTGAACATTTCATTATTGTCCACTGCTGCGTAACAAATTGGGGCTTCCCAGGTGGCTCAGGGTAAAGAATTCACCTGCTAGTGCAGAAGCTGCAGGAGATACGGGTTTGATCCCTGAGTCAGGGAGATCTCTGGAGGAGGAAATGGCAACCCACTCCAGTATTCTTGCTGGGATAATCCCATGGACAGAGGAGCCTGGGGGGCTACAGAACCTGGGGTCACAGAGTTGGACACAATTTAATAACTGAGTGACACAACAAAAGTTGATAGCTTGAAACAATAAATATTATGATTGCAAAATTTCTGTAGGTTAGGATCTGAGAAGAGCTTGGTGGGTGGATCTGGCTCAGAATCTCCCTTAAGATGCAATCAGTGTTTGCTGAGGCTGTAGTCATCTCAAAGCTCAACTTTGGGAGGACCCATATCCAAGATCATTCATGTAGTATTAATCATCAGGCCTCATACTGCTGCCTCCTAAGCTCATGCATATGGACCTCACCGTGGGGCTGCTATACAACCTGGGAGCTGCCTTCACCAGAGCAAACAATCCAGGAGATAATGTAGAATACCTACACGAAAGCTACAGTTCTTTATAATCTAATCTCAGAAATGACAGTTTATCATTTCTACCATATTTTATTCTTGACAAGTAAGTCAATAACCCCAGCCCACACACAAGGACAGGAAATTACATAGGGTATGAACACTAGGAAGTGGGGTTCATGGTGGACCATTTTTGAGATTGCTTGCCAAAAACATCTTAAAGAGAAACTGGGAAATAGAGGACACTGCTACTCTGAATAAAGTCAGGATGCTGCTACTGAGGAAGAAGTAGATAATGGATAGGAGAGAGTTAATTACTGTATATTGAACAATTTTGCAAAAGATATGACTCTACCTCATGATTTCCAATATCATCAGTGAAATCAAATGACTATGGAAATCAATGAAACAACTCACTATTTTTCATAGTATGGAAGCAAGTCAGACAAGATAACATAGAAGTGTAGAGGTAGGGACTTCCCTGGTGGTCTAGTGGCTAAGACTCCACACTCCCAATGCAGGGGGCCAGGGTTTGATCCCTAGTCAGAGAACTAGATCCCACATGCCACAACTATACATCCTGTGTGCTGCTGCTGCTGCTGCTGCTGCTAAGTCACTTCAGTCATGTCCAACTGTGCAACCCCGTAGACAGCAGCCCACCAGGCTCCGCTGTCCTTGGGATTCTCCAGGCAAGAACACTGGAGTGGGTTGCCATTTCCTTCTCCAATGCATGAAAGTGAAAATTGAAAGTGAAGTCGCTCAGTCATGTCTGACTCTTTTAGACTTCATGGACTGCAGCCTACCAGGCTCCTCTGTCCATGGGATTTTCCAGGCAAGAGTATCTGAGTGGGTTGCCATTGCCATCTCTTACATCCTGTGTACAACACTAATATGTGATGCAGTCAAATAAATACATTTCCCCCCCAAAAAAGAAATACAGAGGTAGAGAAAAAAATAAGACAACATATCCCCAAAACTCACAGAAATTTGGGGGAGGTGCAGGTAATCAGTTCAGTTCAGCTCAGTTCAGTTGCTCAGTCGTGTCCGACTCTTTGTGACCCCATGAGCGGCAGCATGTCAGGCCTCTCTGACCATCACCAACTGCTAGAGTCTACCCAAACCCACTTTCAATGAATTGATGATGCCATCCAACCATCTCATCCTATATTGTCCCCTTCTCCTCCTGCCCTCAATTTTTCCCAGCATCAGGGTCTTTTCAAATGAGTCAGCTCTTCACATCAGGTGGCCAAAGTATTGGAGTTTCAGCTTCAACATCAGTCCTTCCAATGAACACTCAGGACTGATCTCCTTTAGGATTGACTGGCTGAAGCTTCTCTCAGATAAAGGTAATCTCAAGCATCTTCTCCAACACCATAGTTCAAAAGCATCAACTCTTCAGTGCTCAGCTTTCTTTATAGTCCAACTCTCATATCCATACATGACCACTGGAAAAACCATAGCCTTGACTAGGCCGACCTTTGTTGGCAAAGAAATGTCTCTGCTTTTTAATATGCTGTCTAGGTTGGTCATAACTTTTCTCCCAAGGATTCAGTGTCTTTTAATTTCATGGCTGCAATCACCATCTGCAGTGATTTTGGAGTCCCCAAAAATAAATTCTGACACTGTTTCCACTGTTTCTCCATCTATTTGCCATGAAGTGATGGGACTGGATGCCATAATCTTAGTTTTCTGAATGTTGAGCTTTAAGCCAACTTTCTCACTCTCCTCTCACTTTCATCAAGAGGCTCTTTAGTTCTTCACTTTGTGCCATAAGGGTGGTGTCATCTGCATATATGAGGTTTTTGATATTTCTCCTGGAAATCTGATTCCAGCTTGTGCTTCATCCAGCCCAGCATTTCTCATGATGTACTCTGCATAGAAGTAAATAAACAGGGTGACAATATACAGCCTTGATGTACTCCTTTTCCTATATGGAACCAGTCTGCTGTTAATGTCCAGTTCTAACTGTTGCTTCCTGACCTGCATACAGATTTCTCAAGAGGCAGGTCAGGTGGTCTGGTATTCCCATCTCTTTCAGAATTTTCCACAGTTTATTATGATCCACACAGTCAAATGCTTTGGCCTAGTCAATAATTTTTTTTTTTTTTTTTAGTGGACTGAAAGAGGAATAAATGAGTGTGTTTATACATCTTGTCTCTGGAATGTAGTGATCTATTGTTTTATGACTGACTTCCTTTCTGGAGGAAGTTGCCACCAGGTATTGCAAAAGACACCAGCACCTTCCATCCACAACACACACTGTGTCTTGACAAATTGCACAAGAAGCCTATAAGGGAATTGGCATAATAGGCTTACTCAAAATGCTGATTTGCAGCCCAATCATCCTCTCACAGTAAGAGTTAAATGGAGAAACTATTAGTTGAAGTCAGCAAAGTATAGAAGTAGAACACAGTGACTAAGCTGCCTTCATGGTAGAACACTAGAATAGGTACTGCTAGGAAACCAGATGACAAAATCTTTAATTTTGTGTAAATAATCAGAAATGAGATTTTAACTTTCAGAAAGAGATTCTGATTCTTAGTGAGGAACTGACTGTGGTTATCAAGGTGCTGTTTCTTTCCTTTCTTTTTCTTCTTTTTTCAATCCTTGTGATCCTGCTGACATTAAACTCCCATCATCTAAGCTAAGAGTGTGTCTCTAGCTCTTGGCATTTTATATCTGAGTGGACATTACTGAAACCCTGTATGCCTTAATAGCAAAACTATATTCTTTAGAGAGAACTTTCTTTAATTCTTTTGTCTCCCAGCAAATTCTTCACATGGTAAGTTCTGTGTACTCCACACCAGATAGTAAAATCCACAAAGGAAGGAAGTATATATATCTAATTTACCAATGTTTTCTATATAGCCCAATTCCTGGAATACAGTAGGTTCTTAATAAATATTCATCAAGTGACTGTTTAATGAATTGGCATCATTTTCAAAGCCTCATTATAAACAGGATATGAATTTTCATTCTTCCCTGCTTTGATTTAATAGCTCAAATGCCTTTAATAAATCATACATTGCATAAATATCCTGTCACTACAGACAAAGACACATTGTATTCTGTTTGCTTCTTTCTTTTTTCTTTCTTTCACACCACTGATGCTTTACTGCTTAAACAATGATGACTTCCAGAATGATACTTACATTCAAAATTTTTGGAGAAGAAAAAGACAGTACTGAAACAAGCAAGGTAATTTTTAGTTTTTTGGTTTTGAATAGGAAGATGAAAGAACTTATGTGATTTGCTTAAGCTTAGAAACTATATCACTTATCTTTGTAAGTAAATGCATCAAACACCCCTAGGGTCCTTTTTCACATCATGTCTAGCTACCTTTCAAAACAGCTATAGCTGCAGCAAACTGAGTCAGTTCCTCAGCTCAGCTCTGTTCAGTCGCTTAGCCGTGTCCAACTCTTTGTGACCCCATGGACTATAGCACGCAAGGGCCTCCCTGTCCATCACCTTACTCCCAGAGTTTACTCAAACTCATGTCCATCAGGTCGGTGATGCCATTCAACCATCTCATCCTCTGTCGTCCCCTTCTCCCGCCTTCAATCTTTCCCAGCATTAGGGGTTTTCAAATGAGTCAGTTCTTCACATCAGGACGCCAAAGTATTGGAGTTTCAGCTTCAGCATCAGTCCTTCCAATGAATATTCAGGACTGATTTCCTTTAGGATGGTCTGGTTGGATCTTCTTGAAATCCGAGGGACTCTCAAGAGTTCAAAGGCATCAATTCTTGGGCACTCAGCTTTCTTTATAGTCCAACTCTCACATCCATACATGACTACTGGAAAAACCATAGCTTTGACTAGATGGACCTTTGTTGGCAAAGTAATGTCTCTGCTTTTTAATATGCTGTCTAGGTTGGTTGTAACTTTTCTTCCAAGAAGCAAGCATCTTTTAATTCCATGGCTGCAGTCACCATCTGCAGTGATTTTGGAGCCCCCTTAAAAGTCAGTTCTTAGACAGGTTGATAAGAAGTCCAGGGGTCCCTGAGAAGAGATGGGTCTGTGGTTCTTGAGGTAGAGATAGGGGTCTTGAATTCTCAAAGAGGAGGAAAGGACAACCTTTTTTTTTTTCTCTCTCTCTCTCTCTACATTCCTTAGTCTTAGCCACATAAAATGTTTTTTTTTCTTTTTCTTTAAACCTGGAATTGATGATTATACAACTCAGTTTAAACTGAATTAGGGATTATATGACAACAATGTATCCTGCTTGAGGACGGTTTCTCCTTCCTGAAAACCTTCTGACTAATCCTGATGGGGCTTTCTTCATAGCTCAGTTGGTAAAGAATCTGCCTGCAGTGCAGGAAATCCAGGTTCAATCCCTGGGTTGGGAAGATCCCCTGGAGAAGGAAATGGCAACCCACTTCAGTATTCTTGCCTGGAGAATTCCATGAAAAGAGGAGCCTGGTAGGCTACAGTCCATGTGGTCAAAAGAGTCAGACACGACTTAGCGACTAAATCACCATAAACCACCAATTATGATAACTTAGAATGTATATTATGGGAGTGGGTCTGGTAGGATCTTTCTATTGTTAAGTTCTAATCCTGCTATCCTAAAATGTAAATTGTGAGAGTGGGTCTGGTAAAAATTTTACAACCTTGAGACATTGTTTTGATTAACTGTAATAACCAATTAAAAAGTATATAATTCCCTTGCTTATATTAGCAAAGGGGGCACTCTCCATCCCCTCTCTGATGTCTATGTCAGAAGGAATCTCTGTCCCTTTTTCATACTTTAATAAAACTCTGCTACACAAAAGCTCTTGAGTGATTAAGCCTTGTCCCTGGTCCTGAAGTTAAACCTTCTTTGGAGATTGTGAATGAAACTTTGTTCACCGTAAGCTATCAAAATCAACCTTGCACAAATATGAGCTGGTGGCACTTTTACAAGAGCCACATCACTTAATTTTCCATTTCTTCCCTAGGTCTTTTCTAAAACAAAAACAAAAACAATTGCATGTATCCACTAGAGACCCAGAAAAAGCCCAGCCTAGAAGAGAGTAGACACCCTGTTTTGGAGGAAGATATTGACTCACATGTTTATGGATGCTGGTAAGTCCAAATTTGCAAAGCTGATATCCTAGTTTGAGTCTTAAGGCCAGTAGCTGCTGAAGAAACAGAAAGAACTAATATTCCTATTCAAAGTCCTGAAGGCAGGAGATTTATCTCTTACATAGGAGAGGGTCAGCATTTTGCTCTAGTCAGGCCTCCAACTGATTGGATGACGCTCATCCACATTCAGTTCAGTTCAGTTCAGTTCAGTGGCAGTCATGTCCAACTCTTTGCGACCCCATGGACTGCAGCATGCCAGGTCTCCCTGGCCATCACCAACTCCCAGATATTACTCAAACTCATGTTCATTGAGTCAGTGATGCCATCCAACCACCTCATCCTCTGTCATCCCCTTCTCCTCTCACCTTCAATCTTTTCCAGCATCAGGGTATTTTCAAATGAGTCAGCTCCTCCCATCAGATGGTCAAAGTATTGGAATTACAGCTTCAGCATCTGTCCTTCCAAAGAACATTCAGGACTGATTTCCTTTAAGATGGACTGGTTGGAACTCCTTCCTTTCCAAGGGACTCAGAAAAGTCTTTTTCAACACCACAGTTCAAAAGCATAAATTCTTCCATGCTCAGCTTTCTTTGCAGTCCAACTCTCACATCCATACATGACTACTGGAAAAACCATAGCCTTGACTAGACAGACCTTTGTTGGCAAAGTAATGTCTGTGCTTTTCAACATGCTATCTAAGTTGGTCATAACTTTTCTTCCAAGGAGTAGGTGTTTTTTAATTTCATGGCTGCAGTCACCATCTACAGTGATTTTGGAGCCCCCAAAAATAAAGTCTGACACTGTTTCCACTGTTTCCCCATCTATTTGTGATGAAGTGATGGGACTGGATGCCATGATCTTCGTTTTCTGAATGTTGAGCTTTAAGCCAACTTTCTCACTCTCCTCTTACACTTTCATCAAGAGGCTCTTAAGTTCATCTTCACTTTGTGCCAAAAGAGTGGTGTCATCTGCATATCTGAGGTTATTGATATTTCTTCCGGCAATCTTGATTCCAACTTGTGCTTCATCCAGCCCAGCATTTCTCATGATGTACTCTGCATATAAATAAACAAGCAGGGTGACAATATACAGCTTTGACCTACTCCTTTCCCTATTTGGAGCCAGTGTGTTGTTTCCTGTCCAGTTCCAAGTGTTGCTTTCTGACCTGCATACAGATTTCTCAAGAGGCAGGTATTCCCATCTCTTTCAGAATTTTCCACAGTATATTGTGACTCACACAATCAAAGGCTTTGGCATAGTCAATAAAACAGAAATACATATCTGTTTCTCTGGAACTCTCTTGCTTTTTTGATGATCCAGTGGATGTTGGCAATTTGATCTCTGGTTCCTCTGCCTTTTCTAAAACCAGCTTGAACATCTGGAAGTTCACAGTTCATGTATTGTTGAAGCCTGGCTTGCAGAATTTTGAACATTAATTTACTAGCGTGTGAGATGAGTGCAATTGTGCGGTAGTTTGAACATTCTTCAACATTGCCTTTCTTAAGGATTGGAATGAAGACTGACCTTTTCTAATCCTGTGGCCACTGCTGAGTTTTCCAAATTTGTTGGCATAGTGAGTGCAGCACTTTCACAGCATCATCTTTCAGGATTTGAAATAGCTCAACTGGAATTCCATCACCTCCACTAGCNATTGGAATGAAAACTGACCTTTTCCAGTCCTGTGGCCACTGCTGTGTTTTCCAAATTTGCTGGCATATTGAGTGCAGCACTTTCACAGCATCATCTTTCAGGATTTGAAATAGCTCAACTGGAATTCCATCACCTCCACTAGCTTTGTTCATGGTGATTCTTTCTAAGGCCCACTTGACTTCACATTCCAGGATGTCTGGCTCTAGGTGAGTGATCACACTATCGTAATTACCTGGGTTGTGAAGATGTTTTTTGTACAGTTCTTCTGTGTATTCTTGCCACCTCTTCTTAATATCTTCTGCTTCTGTTAGGTCCATACCATTTCTGTCATTTATTGTGCCCATCTTTGCATGAAAAGTTCCCTTGGTGTCTCTAATCTTCTTGAAGAGATCTCTAGTCTTTCCCATTTTATTGTTTTCCTCTATTTCTTTGGACTAATTTTTGAGGAAGGTTTTCTTATCTCTCTTTGCTATACTTTGGAACTCTGTATTCAGATGCTCATATCTTTCCTTTTCTCCTTTGCTTTTGGCTTCTCTTCATTTCGCAGCTATTTGTAAGGCCTCCTCAGACAACCATTTGCTGTTTGGCATCTCTTTTTCTTGGGGATAGTCTTGCTCCCTGTCTCCTGTACAATGTCACAAACTTCCGTCCATAGTTCATCAGGCACTCTGTCTATCAGATCTAGTCCCTTAAATATATTTCTCACTTCCACCATATAATCCTTAGGGATTTGATTTAGGTCATACATGAATAGTCTAGTGGTTTTCCATACTTTTTTAAACTTAATTCTGAATTGGCAATAAGGAGTTTATGATCTGAGCCATAGTCAGCTCCTGGTCTTGTTTTTGATGACTGTATAGAGCTTCTCCATCTTTGGCTGCAAAGAATATAATCAATCTGATTTTGGTGTTGACCATCTGGTGATGTCCACATGTAGAGTCCTTTCTTGTGTTGTTGCAAGAGAGTGTTTGATATGACCAGTGCATTCTCTTGACAGAACTCTATTAGTCTTTGCCCCACACCATTCCGTATTCCAAGGCCAAATTTGCCTGTTACTCAGGTGTTTCTTGACTTCCTTCTTTTGCATTCCAGTCCCCTATAATGAAAAGGATATCTTTTTTGGGTGTTAATTCTAGAAGGTCTTGTAGGTCTTCATAGAACCATTCAACTTCAGCTTCTTCAGCATTAGTGGTTGGGGCATAGACTTGGATTACTGTGATTTTGAATGGTTTGCCTTGGAAACGAACAGAGGTTTTTCTGTTGTTTTTGAGATTGTACCCAAGTACTGCATTTCAGACTCTTTTGTTGACTATGATGGCTACTCCATTTCTTCTAAGGGATTCCTGCCCACAGTAGTAGATATAATGGTCATCTGAGTTAAATTCACCCATTCCAGCCTTGTCTAACTCAATGAAACTATGAGCTATGCCATGTAGGGCCACCCAAGATGGTTGGAGAATTCTGACAAAATGTGTCTACTGGAGAAGGGAATGGCAAACCACTTCAGTATTCCTGCCTTGAGAACCCCATGAACAGTATGAAAATGCAAAAACATAGGACACTGAAAGATGAACTCCCCAGGTCATAGGTGCCCAATATGCTGTTAGAGAACAGTGGAAAAATAACTCCAGAAAGAATGAAGAGACAGAGCCAAAGCAAAAACAACACACAGTTGTGGATGTGACCGGTTATACAAGCAAGGTGTGATGCTATAAACAGCAATATTGCACAGGAACCTAGAATGTTAGGTCCATGAATCAAGGCAAATTGCAAGTGGTCAAACAGGAGATGGCAAGAGTAAACACCAACATTTTACAAATAAGCAAACTAAAATGGACTGGAATGGGTAAATTTAACTCAGATGACCATTATATCTACTAATGTGGGCAAGAATCCCTTAGAAGAAATGGAGTAGCCATCATAGTCAACAAAATGCAGTACTTGGGTGCAATCTCAAAAACGACAGAATGATCTCTGTTCGTTTCCAAGGCAAACCGTTCAAAATCACAGTAATCCAAGTCTATGCCCCGACCAGTATTGCTGATCTTCCACATTATGGAGGGTATATGCTTTATTCATTCTAGTCATTTAAATGCTCCTTTCATTGATAAACACCCTCAGGGAAACAGAATAACTTTGACCAAGTATCTGGGCATCTTGGGTTCCAGTCAGGTGGACACATAAAACTAGCCATCTTGCAAGTGAAGAATGTGAAAACAAATGCACCCCTGTTTCATTCTTCAGGTGAGAAACTGTGAGGCACAATTTACCTGACCTCTTAGGGGTCCCCAGCATGGAGAAGCCATGTGACCAACTCAATACCTGCCCCTTCTGGTGGTCCTTCCTCACTGCCTGCTTCGCTAGCTTCAATATTCCACGCTTCCCTCCCCTCTCCCACCACATTCTAAAACAAATTATCTACACTCAGTATCTCAGTATCTGCTTTCCTGGAGGAGGGAAGCAAGCTGATACCCAAAGATCATCAGGACTTTTTTTTTCTTTCCTTCAGCCTTAGTGAGGTATGTCTGACAATAAAAATTATATGTATTTAGATTGTAAGAACAATAATTGTGAGGTGATAGATGTGCTAAGTAACTTGATGTGGTAATATCTGCACAATGTATACCTATATCAAATTGTGTTGTCCATCTCAAAAAATTCTTTCATATATGCCCTGATGGCAAGGCAAAACTATATAAGATATACAATGCATTTGGGTCTTCCAAATGCTCACTACCCATGCATTTCTTTAGGACCCATTTTCAACCATCTCCAAAGGAAGCTTTACATACAGAGTCCATAACTCCCACAATTAAGTTACATAAACAGAACTTTAAGAAATAAATTGCATAATTCTTCACTACACTAAAATTCCTCAAGGCAGAGGATACATCTGTTTTATTCCAGACTAATCCCTAAACATCAGACATGTTAAATCAAAGACAGTAAAGCTGGTAAAATGACCTATAGTACTGAAAATCAGAATTTTTGACCTTAAAGCCTGAGTTAACTCCAGCCACCTATACTGAACTTAATATGTCCTGTAGGGAGCTATTTTTTAGCTTGTTTTGATTCCACCCTTAGGTTTAACTGCTGAACCTAAGATTTCAGATCACAAAAGTAGAATTACTGTGCCAATGAATGTCTATACACAATCTGTTAAAATTAATCAGACATACGTCAATAAAACTGACCCTCAACTGCTAAATGGGAAGCAAAAATAACACTCTATGCCCTAAAGTAGTTGAGAATTCATAATGCTATGTTATAGTGATTCATACTCAGACCCATAGTCTAAGAAAAAACACCACCAAGTTATCCTATTAACCCTTCAGTGTTATCCTCTATTTTTAGTTGTATCACGGTTCTACCTCAGGCAGGGGTATATTGCTTCTTAGTACACAGACTGACCAGATTCAATTACTTCCACCAAATTTCTTTTCCTTTAAGAAAAGTCAATCAGACCGTATTAGCAAGACTCGACAATTAGTGGCACTGCACCAAATTAATATGACTTAAATTCAAAGACTTAAGGCTTCAAAGAATAGCTAACAAATTTGGTTACATATTTTGAACATTTTTTTTTAAGTAATGAATCTTAATTATAATTTTACAAATACATCAAGTTTGGAGATTTTATGTTTGGAAGAGCTTACTATAAAGACTGTAGTCAATACACTGAAAGAGCAAATATATTTCTATGAACAGACAGGACACACTGTAAGAAGATAATATTGAGATTATAATTCCATATAAACTTTGATCCATTGTATATATTTTCTCCTATCCTCCCTACTAATGTCCATGGTGTGGAACAACAAAAAGGCTACATTAAACATTTATTAAGGATAAGGGTTTTCGAGTCTGACTCTGTGAGTTTGCAAATTGGTTTCCTTGGAGAATTCCGTTGACTGTACAGTCCATGGGGTCACAAAGAGTCAGACAGGACTGGGACAGGACTGAGTGACTTTCACTTTCACTTTCTTTCGTTATTATCTGGGTGGCCATAATCAAGATGCTTGGCCTCTTTGTACCTAAATTAAACTGAATATTTGTAACATGTTAGTCTCTTAGTCATGTCCAACTCTTTGTGACCCCATGGACTGTAGCCCGCCAGGCTCCTGTGTCCATGGAATTCTCCAGGCAAGATACTGGAGTGAGTAGCCATTCTGTTCAACAGGGGATCTTCCTGATCCAGGGATAGAACCCAGGTCCTCTGCATTGCAGGCAGATTCTTTACTATCTGAGCCACCAGGGAAGTCCTCCAGTTTACATATTGAAGCTTTAATCCATGATGTGATGGTATTTGGAGATGGGGACTTGGAAGGAAACTAGGGTTAGATGAAGACATGACAGTGGGATCCTAATAATGGGATTGGCAACCTTATAAGAAGAGACACTAGCAGGCTTGCTTTCTTTCTCTCTGCGTGCTAAGTCACAGTCATGTCTGACTTTTTGTGATCGCATAGACTGTAGCCTCCCAGGCTCCTCTGTCCATGGAATTCTCCAGGCAAGAATACTGGAGTGGGTTGCCATGGGATCTTCCCAACCTAGGGATCAAACAGAGGCCTCCCACATTGCAGGTGAATTCTGTACCATCTGATAGTGTATTTTTATCCTATGGCATTATTGCCAGAATTACATAAGATAATACTGCTTAATATGAAGTAAAAGATACAGTATTTTTTTTAACTAATAGATTTAAGTTAACTTCTGTCTTTGAAATATGTATCAGTTTTAAAAGGAAGATAGTTTCAGAACTGGGATATTTCAAAAGGTCTTATTTTTCTCTTGCAGAGAAGATGTGATCACTGGCTTCATGTTTTTCAAATTCTCAAGGATTTGAGAATGCAGAGGTCTATAAATAAAATCTCCTGAGTTAAGACTTCATATATGTCTTCTAACCAGATTTCTCTATTTACTGTGTTCCAGCAGGTCAAACATGTAATATCAGAAAAAAATATTCCAATAACGTTGAGAAGATGCAGTTAAATGGAGCAGACTGAAGATGAATTTTTTTTGGCATTTTGTAGATTTTCAGATGCGAAATTAGAGATGCACCAATCTAGCCCCAAGCAAGAAAATACACAGGGAGTTTATATGGTGTGAATCAACTTATTCTGGAATATCAAAACTGAAACTCCTGACAAAATGGCAACAGACACTAAGTTATATTCTGGAGAGGGGATGACACTGAATATACCTTGACAGTCCAGTTGGTAAATGTGAATGTCATTTAGTGGTCTATTTCTCAATGAGTGGCATGCTAACATCTCAATAAAATAAGAATGCAGGCTGGGTGCCAATCATCCCATGCCTTTTCAGTTTCCACGGGAGTTGTGTCATCTGTAATAGCATGGAAAAAGTTGCTCTTATTGCTTTTCTTAATAGATGAAAATATCAGAGCATCTAGTAACACAACCCAGAATACCATCAACAAAAAATTCTGCATGGAAAGTAGAATTGGGGAAATGCTTGATGACTTTCTTCTTAACAAATTGATGCAATAATTTTCTTTTTAAACTTATCTTGCTTGGTATATCTGTGGCAGACAGATAGTCCAGTTGCTATCACCCACATCCTCCCTTGCGAGTCTTTTATCGTGGAAGTTAGAAAATGCCATTTACTTACTTCTGTGGCCTCTCTTAAACTGTAAGTACCCATGAACAGATTGAGCTATTAAAATATAAAAAGTCTGCTGGGTAGGGGGTAAAAGGAGAGACTCTTTTCAGGAAAAGGGCCTTTTTTCACCAGCATGCCCAACATGCCCATTGTGCCTTTAAAATTAGGCACAATATCAAGAGCAACAGCAACCATCTTGCGACCATGAGGCAATGGCCCAGGCCCAATATGACAATGCAAGAAGCTGAACTTCGTCAGTAAAGCTAGCAGTGATCCATCTCTAAAATGGTGACTCCCTGTAGTAGGCAAGATTTTCACATCCAAGAACTTCAACTGATGCTCTTGTAACTGTGAACATGTTACTTGACATGTCAAAAGAAACTTTGCAATTAAAATTAGTTAAAATAGGTATTTAAATAGATTTTAATTGGTGAGATTTTAATTGGGAGATTTTTACTGGTGGCAGCAATCTAATCACTTTAGCCCTTAAAAGCAAAGTTAAGTTTCTCTGACTGGGCTCAGTCAGAGAGATTCAGTGGAAGAGGAAGCCAGAAGGGAGATAAGGCAGACAGATTTGAAGACTTGACCTGCCAGGCTAGCTTTGAATCAGGAAACGCAAGTGACCTCTACAAACTGATAACAATCCCTGGCTGACAGTCAGCAAGAAAAGGGGGACCTCAGTCCTACAGTCATAAAGATCTGAGTTCTGCCAACAACCTGAAAGAATGTTGAAGCTGATCCTTCCTGAGAGCCTTGAGGCCAGGAAATAGATTGGCCAATCTCTTGATTTCAGTCTTATGAGACTCAGACAAAGAATCAGATGATCCCACTGAGCTTTCTACCTATAAAACTGTACAACATTTTGCTTGTATTTTTTCAAGCCACTTGATTTGATTGGACAATGTGCATGCTTAGTCATGTCTGACTCTTTACAATCCCATGCACTGTAGGCTGACAGACTCCTCTGTCCATGGAATTCTCCAGGAGAGAATATTGGAGTGGGTTGCCATCTTCTCCTCTAGGAAATCTTCCTGACCCAGGGATCTAACTCAGGTCCCCCTGCATTGTAGGTGGATTCTTTACTGTCTGAGCCACCAGGGAGCTGCAATAGAAAACTCATATGCTCTCCCAAAACTAAGTTATTCACTAATGTGTTGTAGAAAACAGGCCATTCTAGGTAGTCAAGTAAAAAAAGCACAGACAATAACAACAATGCAATAATAACAAATAACGGCGTACTGTTCCTTCTCATTACGTGTCAAGCTCTGTTCTAGAACAAACAGGACAGAGTAGAGCACTGTTTCTTTGGAGCTTATGTTTTAGGAAAAGGAAACAGATAATAAACAAATATATGCACAAGATAAAACTATTATGTAGGTGAATAAAATTGGGTAATGTGCAGCCAATTATTCATCAAATAATGTAGATTGTATGGTCAGGAAAAGCCACTTTGAGAAAGGAGTGTCTAGCGAAGGCAATGGCACCCCACTCCACTACTCTTGCCTGGAAAATCCCATGGACGGAAGAGCCTGGTAGGCTACAGTCCATGGGGTCACTAGGAGTCGGACACGACTGAAGTGACTTAGCAGCAAGTGAAATATGAATAAGAAGCAACAAAGTTACAAAACATTGTATGAAGGGTAACAGAGACAATTGCAAGATGGGGTAGGGGACTCCCAGATAAAAACTGTAAAAAAATAAATACTATATAAAAAAATAAGCAACAAAGACATTGTATCACAAGTCATAATTATAGTCATAATTGTATAATAACTTTAAGTAGAATATAACATATAAGGATGTTGAATTATTATGGTGTACACCTGAAGCTGATATAGTTTTGTAAATCAGTTCAGTTCAGTCGCTCAGTCGTGTCCAACTCTTTGTGACCCCGTGAATCGCAGCACGCCAGGCCTCCCTGTCCATCACCAACTCCCGGAGTTCACTCAAACCCACGTCCATCAAGTCAGTGATGTCATCCAGCCATCTCATCCTCGGTAGTCCCCTTCTCCTCCTGCCCCCAATCCCTCCCAGCATCAGAGTCTTTTCCAGTGAGTCACTCTTCGCATGAGGTGGCCAAAGTACTGGAGTTTCAGCTTTAGCATCATTCCCTCCAAAGAACACCCAGGTCTGATCTCCTTCAGAATGGACTGGTTGGATCTCCTTGCAGTCCAAGTCAAATCAACTATATTTCAATTAAAAACAAAAAAAACAAACAAAACAAACAAAAAAACAGTCTACACATTGTTTCTCTTCCAGGACTGCTTTCGTACAAATGTGTAATGCCAGACAAGCTTGATTTTGTTGAATATAAAGATGCTGAATCAATTTTGTTAGATGAGTTAAAATATTATATATCTCCAAATTATACCTTCAATTCTAGACATAATTATCCACTTGTGAGTATGTTGGGTCAAGGTAGGGGATGGGGTGTTAGTAATTTCTGTTCTTTGAGTATTTCTTCAAAGGCCATTGAGGGAACAAGATAATTTGGTCCAATTCATGTTGCTCTGCCAATCCCTGGCTTGTCTTCCCTGGTGGCTCAGAGGTTAAAGTGTTTGCCTCCGATGTGGGAGACCCGGCTTCGATCCCTGGGTCGGAAAGATCCCCTGGAGAAGGAAATGGTAACCCACTCCAATGTTCTTGCCTAGAGAATCCCATGGACAGAGAAGCCTGGTAGGCTACAGTCCACGGGGTCGCAAAGAGTTGGACACGACTGAGCGACTTCACTTTCACTTTCAAGGAACTGCTACTCAGATTGGCTAAACTGACTGAAATAGCAATAGGAGGTATTAATGCATTATGAAAAGGGAGCAGATAAGGCCTTTCCTGTTCTTCCCTTTCTGAACACTTACACAGCAAATGCTTTTTAAGCTTCAGCCTGGCTGAGTCTGGCTTAAGTCCAGCAGCCACCACTCTGGGCTTCCAATTCCTTCACAATGGTTAGATTAACAAATCAGAGCCTGAAGAGACCTTCAAAAATTGAAAGGGCTGAGAGTCCTTTTTAGTTTCTTTTTAGACCTAAGTCTGGTCTCTAATTCAGCTTTATCAGAGTGGCTTTATACCTGAAGAGAGCTGAGGAGGGTGATGATGATATATGCAAAATGTGGTGGCATAGCCACTCTGAGGAACAACTTATTTATTGTTTGGGTTGGACATTTAACTCATGAAACTCACCACTTTATGTCCTTTAGGGTTTTCTGCTGAGAAAGCTTTATACATGAAAACAAAAGCCAAATCCCTGACACCCTTTGATGTTTTTGTAAACATATGCGTGTGCTTTATGATGACTTTCAGAGTTGCCGAGGCCACCACTTTAAGTTACTGTGCATGTAATCAGGCTAAATATCCTCATCTGACACTCCTAATTATTTCCATGTTTGTCTCCAGTGTATTTTTATAGACCTATATTTCTTATTCCTAGCATCTGCATCATTTTTCTATTTTCCTGTCCAAAGTATAAAACAATGACATACCTGCTTGCTTGCACATATCTTGTTTTATATTTGTAAGCATACTTTCTAGCAATTACAATTGGTAACAAAGCTCAAAATTAACTGTATCCCTCAGTCAGAACCATCATAGCTAACTCAAAATATTTATTCAGCAGCAAACAATTTTCGTGTGCAAAAGGCAAGAGAAAGCTATCAAAGTATGCAGAATGAACACTTGTTTTATTTTGAAATCAGTTGGCAGAAAATCAATGACCTATGATATAAGAACCTCATCCCCACCCCCAGGGACCTCCATGTTATTGAAGTGGATTCACAGTACACACGCACATACACATTTTCTCAAACAACAAATGCTAACGTTATAATGACTAATCTTTTAAATGATTTCAAGCTTTCACATTTGACTACATGGGTCATAGTGTTTCTCAAATGTGAACCCAGGATCAGCAGCATCCGCCTCTCTTGGGCACTGAGATACTCAAAACCTCACATCTCACTTCTGATCTATAGTATCAGAAACTCAGAAACTCTGTATGTGGGGTCCAGCATCTGTGTTTGCACAAGCCACCAAGTGTATTCTGATGCAAGCTGAAGTTTAAGATCCATGGATTTATAAAAGAAGTTGGAGAAGCATTCCTTTGGTCAGTTCAGTCAATGCTAATTATAGCATTTATTCTAATGACATAATTATGGAACATGGAAGTGTCCAAAGATTTCACCAACAGGTTTGTTCATCACAGAACTGTTTATAATTGTGATAAGTTTTGAATGATGAATGTTCTATATGAAGAACAATCACATGGGGAATATTAATGATTAGTTATTTTTTAAAAGGAAATTTTAAGCAGCATGCCCAAGAATATCCAAATGTTCTCAAAGTTATTCTGATAACTACATATAAATATCAAAACTGCTCATCAAAATAAACAAAATATCTAGATAGCTTATTTATCTGTGGGATCACGACTGTTCATAATTTTCATCTTTATATGGGTTTTTGTCAGTTTCTATTACTAATATGTGTGTGCATATACATACAAAGGCACATGCCTACATATATATATATACACACACATATACACATTTACATGTGTTCTCAATTGCAAGAGATTTGGCAAACTCCTGTTTATCATTCTCTATGGCTTTGTTGTCTGAACTTATACCATCAGTTGCATTTTTCCTGGTTCTAATGCTGTGAAAATTATTTTTCACTTAATATGAATGTAAAATTAAAGTTTACTACTCGTTTATATATTACATGTGCCATTTATTTTGTACTGACAATACATCTACTAGAGAATGATTTTGGCAATATAGTTACAATTGAGACCATATAGAACATGAGAATTCTGTTGTGATTATTCTTTACGGAATCTCAACATGTGCTTTTATTTTAAAACATGTGTACCTGAGGAAGACCCTGCCACACAGAACACATACCTGAGTTTGATGATTTATTTTGTCTGGGAAGTCAATATTTTTGTTAAAATGATGCTAATTTGAAAACTAAAACCCCTATAGTCCCCTACCCATAAGTTTCTTTGGTTTTCTTTTCATTTAGGCACTCTGCAGGGAAAAAAAAAAAAAAAAACAGAGTTGGCAGAGTCCAATAAAGTGGTACTGGGTCATGAAGTTTTCTCTTTACAGAAAGTAATTTATTTATCATATTTTCAGATCTTTCCAACTATCAGTTCTTCTTTTTGTTTAATGGAGGGATTCTTTTAAGATGTGGAATGCCTGCTTGAATCCCAGTTCTATTTTATGAGAAACCGCAGTTCAGAATTTCCTCTTTTCCTGTCCTTGAATGCATCTTAAGACTTGCAAGACTGATTCCTAGATGTAACATCAAATGATTGGATGTCTTCAAGGTTCTTCACAAGTAACAAGTTTTGTTCTTAGGTGCCAGATAGATAGTTCTGTGCTTCTTTTGCAACAAATAAAAGCAAGCCACTCTTTCCAAAGCATCAAATAAAAATGGAAAGAAATAACCCCTTTCACAATAAAGAAAATAGTTAAATTCAGGGGAATTATTTGAAGTTTTTCATCTCTACCCCTAACCATCAGACATTCACATTCTCCAGGATATTTTTCTTTACTGGTCCTTGTTATAAGGACAGACTGTAAATGTTCTTTACATATCTGAATTACTTGATAAATCACATACATGATGATTGGAAAGCCAATAATTTGATTATGATATTTTGGTTTAATTTGAGAGTGAGACCACACTTTCCTCTTTTTCAAATAGAAACAGTTAAATAGCTTTGAAATGGAAGAAAAATCCTGTTTATCATAATCGTTTTATTGATCACCAACATAGTAAGAGGATTATAACTGCCGTTGTAGTTGTCCATTCTCTATGTCTTTGTTCTATTCCTTCCCTGCAAATAGGTATAATGTATGGTAGATTTAGTATTACTTTTTTTTAAAAATGTTTTTAAATCTTCTTTAATTGGAGGTTAATTGTTTTGCAATGTTGTATTGGTTTCTGCCATACAGCAATGTGAATCAGCCATATGTACACATATGCCCCCCCCACCTCTTGGACCTCCCTCCCACTGCCCACCCCTTCCCACCCTTTCAGGTTGTCATAGAGTACCAAGCTGAGTGTCCTGTGCTACACAGCAGCTTCCCACTAACTATCTATTTTACATATGGTAAAATATATGTTTCAATGCTACTCTCTCAATTTGTCTCACCCTCTCCTTCTCCTTGGAAGGAAAGCTATCACCAACCTAGACAGCATATTAAATAGCAGAGACATTACTTTGTCAACAAAGGTCCATCTAGTCAAGGCTATGGTTTTTCCAGTGGTCATGTATGGATGTGAGAGTTGGACTGTAAACAAAGCTGAGCATTGAAGAATTGATGCTTTTGAACTGTGGTGTTGGGGAAGACTCTTGAGAGTCCCTTGGACTGCAAGGAGATCCAACCAGTCCATCCTAAAGGAGATCAGTCCTGGGTGTTCATTGGAGGGACTGATGTTGAAGCTGAAACTCCAATACTTTGGCCACCTCATGCGAAGAGCTGACTCATTTGAAAAGACCCTGATGCTGGGAAAGATTGAGGGCAGGAGGAAAAGGGGACGACAGAGAATGAGATGGTTGGATGGCATCACTGACACAATGGACATGGGTTTGGGTGGACTCCAGCAGTTGGTGATGGACAGAGAGGCCTGGCGTGCTGTGGTCCATGGGGTCGCAAAGAGTCGGACACGACTGAGCGACTGAACTGAACTGAACTCCTTCTACTGTGACCACAAGTCTGTTCTCTCTCTTCGTTCTATTCCTGCCCTTCAAATAGGCTCATCAGTACCCTTTCAGAAAAAAATTTTGAATTGAGGGAAACCTTCCTTCCCTTACACGATAGATATAGGATATACGAGTATAAGGGGCTTCCCAGGTGGTGCTAGGGCAACCACTGCCAGTGCAGGAGCTGTAAGAGATGGGGGTTCCACCCCGGGATCAGGAAGATCCCCTGGAGGGGGACGTGGCAACCCACTCCAGTATTCTTGCCTGGAGAATCCCATGGACAGAGGAGCCTGCTGAACTACAGTCCATAGGGTTTCAAAGAGTCGGACACAACTGAAGCGACTGAGCACAAAGGCATGCGTATGAATATGGGATAGCAGAAAATGCTCAGGTAACCCACTGCTCCAGTCTGCCTGGGTACGAGGAATTTCCTGGGAAGTGGACTTTCAATGCTGAAATCTGGACAGTCTCAGGGAGATGGGCACCCAGTGGTCACCCTTCTGGAGATGGAAATGGGTATTAGGGTTAGGATGAGTTTCTCTCCTTAGGAATATGGCCATCCTAGAACTAAAAGATTATACAAAGCAACAAGTTATGGGTGCTGGCCAGAAATACCAAGGAGTATATAGAATTAACAAATATGAGGAGCAGAAGGGCAGGATCTGAGGTTCTCGTTGACGAGTGTTAGGAGTTCAAGCAAGATGCAACAAACACTGTGAGACCCTGAAACTCCACCCATCTTGGTATTTTTTCATTTTTGTTCTTATTGCTGAGTGGCAGGTTCTTCCCAAAAGACCTCAGGTAATGAAGTGTTTTTTAAAAAATTTATAATATAAAGAATATGAGTCTTTTTTTCCACTCCTTAACTTTGATGTCTTAAATCTCCCTAAACCTGAAAACATACTTTTTCCCTTCTGTCACATGCTGATAAGTAGGATTTCAAGGGGAAAAATAGTCACACATTCCAATTATTATAATATCTAAGGGAGCACTTTAACCTATTTTCAAAGTTTTACCTGCTGCAAATATGAGAGTGATTTTAATTCTCCTCCTTATTATAGTCTAGTGTTCATATACTAATCCTTATTATATTGCCATGAAATTACAAAAAAGAATATCATAACAATTTTGTGTTTATTCTAAATATGCTCGATAAGCCGTTAGCATTAATGTGGCTGAGATTTTATTATTTTTCTTCCCAGAAAGAATGGAAATGAGTTTACTTAATATGAGATGATGGTTTCATATAACTGTTAGGATTAGGCAATGTTGAAAATAAGAAATCTTGATAGAAAAAAAAGTTGCTAAATTTTTATTCAGCTGAAATATGTAGACTTCAATAATAAGGCTGGAGCAGCTGGTCTGATCTAGTCTTTTGTGGCAATTAATTAAAAGAATGCCTCATTCTGTAACCATCCTTGCCAGACCCCACTCGAGTTTATAATGTGTCACAGTTTCTGACTATTCCTTCTGGAACTCATACACAGCCTTTCCATAATTAAACTGGTTTAGCCTTTTCAGAGGTGAATCCTAAAGCACATTATATGTAATTTGACTGCAAATGTCTACTTACAGAGCCACTCAAATATACAATGAGGAACAATGTATACTAACACATCTCAAAAAATAACTTTTATGGGTTCCTCTAACTACGTGGCATGTTGAAAAGGCAAAACTATGAAGACAGTAACAGATCTGGGATTTTTTGGGGGTGGGGGGAGGGTTGGAGGAAGGAGAGAAATGAATGGGAATGGTACAGAGGATTTTTAGGATGCTAGAGAGTTGGACTGTGAAGAAGGCTGAGCGCCAAAGAATTGATGCTTTTGAACTGTGGTGTTGGAGAAGACTCTTGAGAGTCCCTTGGACTGCAAGGAGATCCAACCAGTGCATTCTGAAGGAGATCAACCCTGGGATTTCTTTGGAAGGAATGATGCTAAAACTGAAACTCCAGTACTTTGGCCACCTCATGCGAAGAGTTGACTCATTGGAAAAGACTCTGATGCTGGGAGGGATTGGGGGCAGGAGGAGAAGGGGATGAGGATGAGAGGATGAGATGGCTGAATGGCATCACTGACTCAATGGATGTGAGTCTGAGTGAACTGCGAGAGATGGTAATGAAGAGGGAGGCCTGGCGTGCTGCGATTCATGGGGTCGCAAAGAGTTGGACATGACTGAGCGACTGAACTGAACTGAACTGAAATCTATTTTATATGATATCAAGATGGTAGATACATGGCAATATACATTTGTTAAAACCCACAGATCTCTGTAACAGAGTGGACTTTAATGAAAATTATGGGATTTCACTGATAATGATCTATCAAAATGACTGATTAATAGTGACAGATGCATCACATGAATTTGTTGTTGTTCAATCACTAAATTGTGTCTGACTCTTTGTGATCTCATGGACTGCAGCATGTCAGGCTTCCCTGCCCTTCCCTCTCCCAGGGTTTGTTCAGGTTCGTGTCCTTTGAGTCGGTGATGCTATCTAACCATCTCATCCTCTGCATTCATGAAAGATGTTAATAACAGTGGAAACTTTGGGAGAGGGGGGTATACATGTATTTGCTCAATTATTCTGTGGCTCTAAAACTGTGATATTCGATATTCAATCTTTCTTCTTCTTCTTTTTTTTTTTGCTGTACCTCATGTTATGTGGGATCTCAGTACCCTGATCAGGGATCTCTTGGTACCCCAACCAGGGCTTGAACCTATGCCCCCTGCATCGGAAGCTCAGAGTCTTAATTATTGGACCATCAGGAAAGTTTCAAAATTCAATCTTTTAATGAGCATTATATGCTTAAAAAAAAAAAAAAGGAGTTTTGAAATCAGAAACATTCAGGCTTGAATCCTTATTCCACTCTTTAGCTGTGGGACTTTAGATGGTTCTCTGATTCTTCTGGAAAATAGGGATAACAATGCCTCTCTTATATGTCATGATATATCATGATATAATATTCCTTCAAATTAAAATGTGTGTGTAAAGAAGTATAACAGAAATTCCTGAAGTGATAAAAACAGTCTTGCCATGCTAGCTGTTAGTCTTTTTGAGGTTTGGGACACCTGCATCTGACAGTGTTGGTGGGGCTGGTGATGGCAGAATAGAAAAAGGTTGGGTATTAAGCATCTCATATTTCAAGCTGAAACTGGAGAAGGTCTTTACTATAAAATATTTTAACTTGAATACAGCCCTTTGGGAAAATATTCAGTAAGACAAATTTCTTTTTCTTTTTTAACCCAATTCAAGTCATAATTTTCCTTCTTCATTCTAGATAGATATAGATAGGCATAACTCCTCTCTCCTCTGCAGTTACTGGCTCTTAGGCACTTAGGTATAAGCATTCTTGGACTACCCTGATGGCTCAGTGGTAAAGAATCTAACTACCAATGAAGAAGATATAAGTTTCATCCCTGGGTCAGGAGGATTCCCCTGGGGGAGGGCATGGCAACCCACTTCAGTATTCTTTCCTGGGAAATCCCATGGACAGAGGAGCCTGGCAGGCTATAACCCATGGAGTGCAAAACAATCGAACATGACTTAGCGACTAAACAACAGCAGCAGAAATATCCTTATGGATGTGCATTTTCATTTTTGCCGGCTAAAATCCAAAGAGTTGAAGTGCTGGCTCATGGGATAGATGCATGCTCACGTAAATGAGAAACTTCCAATCTATTTGAAGAAAAGAGAGCTAGCATTTTCTGAGTACTAAGGGCCAGACACTAGGTCACCTGCTTCATGTTGATTATCTTATCTAATCCTTTAACACCATGAGCTAGACTCTATTTTTATCCTTGATTTACAGAAGTGTAAACTGAAGTTTAAAGAGCTTAAGAAGTTTGCCCCCAAATAACACTGTAAGTGTTGCTATAGTCTTCTAAGTATTAGTAGAGGGAACCAGCTCTCCTGCATAGACAGTAGCATGAATAAGGGGGAAAAAAAAAAAAAAAAAGGACCTAGTCCTTGCCCCAAATGTTCTCATGAAGCTCAAGAGTTTTAATTAGGACCAGTGAGACAGCCCGTTGTTCTTAGGAAAATAACTGCATGGGTCAGAGGAAGGTTTATTTGTATGTATCTTGAGAAATGTTTCCATTTCTTCCAAGCTCCCCTTGACTAGTGACACTAAAGCCGAAGGAGGTGGATGCTTCAGGACTATTTTATTCCAGAGCCAGTGGAACCAGGTTGTCAGTCTCTTCTCTGCTAGTCTGCACAGCCCAGCACCCATAGCCCCTACCCCACAATTAACCTATCTGAATTAGGCTTCCCATTACTATCTAAGGAAGCCGGCAGTACCCTTTGGGTATTCTCCATCAGGAGCTGGGTTAAGCATTCATTTACATGTAAATGGTCTCCTTTTCTCCTTCTTCTCAGCCTGCTAATGAAATATTCTGCACTGCTGTGCAAACCATGTTACCTACACATTTTGAATAGGAAAATACTTGAGATGAAATGGAAAAATTAAAGCAAAATTACACATTAAAAAAAATAGCCCTTGGAGATAGCCATTTACCTTTTTCACTCCATTTGTTCCATTATTCAATGGTTGTGTGAGTGTCTACCAAGCGTGGGAGGCTGGGTTTGGAGTTGGAGAAATACCACTGATGTTTAGGAACAGGGGACCTCAGAAAGTTCACTGGATTTAAAGGAGTCAATCAGTAAAGTCATATTTATGCTAAGAATTTTTTTCAATTCTTTTTGAATTTTCAATTGTGCTGGGTACAGGGAAATAAAAACACAGGAGACTCCAAGGGCACTGACAGGGGAATCTAACCTCGGCAGAAGGCAAGAGACTTCTCTGAGGAAACTGCAAAACAAGAAACTGCTTAAAGCTGCCAGAGTATGACCGCTAAGTGATACTGGTTATTATCAAATGCTCACTGTGCACCATGCACGGCTCTAAACACATTACACATACTATCTCTACAGATTTACGAGGTTGGTGGTGTTATTATCCCATCTTACAGACGGGATGAAGAACCAGTATTGAAAGCCAGGCTGCCTGATTGTGGAGTGTGCACACTGGAACACTTTAAACACTCTATCTGCTATTCCTGTTGCTTTCTTAGGGCATTCCCAGGCAGCGCTAATGGCAAAGAATCTGCCTGTCAATGCAGGAGATGTAAGAAGCTCGGGTTCCATCCCTAGATCGGGAAGATCCCCGGGAGTAAGAAATGGCAACCCACTCCAGTATTCTTGCCTGGAGAATCCCATGGACAGAGGAGCCTGGCGGGCTACCGTCCATGGGGCCTCAAAGAGTTGGACACAACTGAGAGATTGAGTACACACACACACACACTCACACACTTGCTTTCTTAATATTACTTCCTACTGAAAAGCATATTTTTCCTTTTCTAAGTTGGCCTAACTACTATTTTATTAAAACATTTAATTTGTTCCTTGATGCAGTCCTATGTTAAACTAGGTCCTATATGTACAGATTGTTACTTTATTAATAAGCAAAGGTGACTATAAGGAAAAAAAAAAAATCTCTGTCATTAATAAGCACCAGGAACTGTAGGAAATGTTTTCTGCCAGCATCTGTTTGGATATCCTTTCGCATCCCTGTTACACAGTGAGAGTGAGGTAGAGATCAGTTCAGTGGCTTGGCTGCTATCACCTGGATAGTGAGCTGGTGGAGCTGGGAACAGAGGCCCGATTTGCCCATGTTGCTACAAACCCTGAGCTGCCTCTCTGATTTTATTATTAGTGTTGAACTGATCTCTAAAATAAAGCTGTGAAAAGCCTCAAAAAAAAAAAAAAAAAAAAAAAAAACCACAAAACCAAAAAGCTAAGCAGATTCTAGAAAGGACTTCCCAGGTGGCACTAGTGGTAAAGGACCCACCTGCCAATGAAGGAGATACAAGAAACATGGGTTCCATTCCTGAGTTGGGAAGAGCCCCTGGAGAAGGAAATGGCAACCCGCTCCAGTATTCTTGCCTGGAAAATCCCATGGATGGAGGAGCTTGGTGGACTACAGTCCACCCAGTCACAAAGAGACACGAATGAGAAACTGCACACCAAATACTGGAAAACACCTGTATTTCTACTTTTGGGGTATTCCCAACAATCCCTACAACAGCCTCATGTTTGCATTATAAAATAAATAAATTTTGATTAAATAAATGAAATGGTCCAAGAAATCCTAGTTTTTTTTGCCTTGATCATCAATTTACTGATCAATATTCTGAGGATTATTTTGTTTTCCTGCTACTTTGATATTGAGAATGAGCTGTCCTGAGTGTCTGAAACATATTTAGTTGGCTTGGTTGAATACTTTGCTTTGTAAATTTATATAATTACTTTCATATCCAGTTTAGTTTCCTGAGAATTTGGATGGTGTGAGATTTCCAGAGACTTGATAGGAAAGTCACTAGTGAAAGTGAAGTCGCTCAGTCGTGTCCGACTCTTTACGACCCCATGGACTGCAGCCTCCCAGACTCCTGCGTCCATTGGATTTTCCAGGCAAGAGTATTGGAGTGGGTTGCCGTTTCCTTCTCCAGGGGATCTTCCTGACTCGGATTGAACCCGGGTCTCCCACATTGCAGGAGGACGCTTTACCCTCTAAGCCACCAGGGAAGCTCATGAAAGTCACTAGGTTCCTTCATTTTTTTTTTCTTGACATATTCTAAAACCTCTCTTTATTTTTCCTCACTCCTTAATGTTTCTCTCTCCCCAGACCTGACTCACATTTTCCTACTCATTCCTTTCTGAGCTTACCTTTCCATCTTCAAGAATTATAAGGTAACACTATATACACAACAGTTCTATTTCAAACTCAGAGCCACCATCCATACAAGTAGACTCGCACCTGTCAGACCACACACCCTGATGCACAAAACAGATCTCTAGCAGCTCACGCCGACATCTCTCTAAAAGCAGTCGGCTTTCACAGCCAGTCTCTAGGGAGGTTAAAGGAAAAAAATGCAGCTAGTATGGCTGGTGTTCTGGCAGTCTGACTTCAGCTTCTCACACGACCTGCCTGTTCTGCCACAAGGTATAATTTCAACTCCAAGAAAGTGTTCCCTTTTGCTTGGCCTCACATCAGATCACCATCTAATGTAGCCCAGAGATTTTTCATTAGGTTTCATTACAGGACATTACAGTTTCCATTGCATTGCAGTGCTCTTCACAGAGACTGTTCACTGATTTTAGTTCAAGAAATTAAGTGATCTCAAGTGCAGCTGCGGCAGCACCCGTTACGATGTCAGATTTTAAAGCCAAATAAAACTGAAAAACTCATGTTTGGAATCCTGAGTATGCCAAAAGGTCCAAGGACAGTTTATTAAGACAATAACATTGATAATAATAATATTAAATGAGAGCAAAAACTACATGTTTTGAAAAAAATCCATTGCTGCATTCATTCCTTCAACAATTTTTTTTTTCTTTTATGTACCTGATAAATTCCAGGGCCTGTTAGCAAAGGGAAATACGTTTGTTTGTGTACTTCTTAACCATTCTGTACATAATAATGAAGAGAGATTTGGAGCTCTTTGGCTAAACTGAATATCAGGAATGTACGTATGCTTCTACATGGTGGTGGTGGTTTAGTCGCTAAGTCATGTCCAACTCTTGAAATTCCATGGACTGTGGTCTGCCAGGCTCTTCTGTCCATGGATTTCCCAGGCATGAATACTGGAGTGGGTTGCCATTTGCTTTTCCAATTCTACATGAAGGAAGGTAAATGTTTATGTCAGGACTGGCACATACATAACTCTGATAGAATTTTAGTAACTGTATCCCTTGGCAAATTCAGTTCTTTCTTGTGCCTTCCTTAGGAGAAGTCTCAGAGTTTTTTTATGTCCAAAGACCACAGATTCAGTTCCATAAGTGGTGCTGATTTACAGAAAATGTAGTACATTTTTCCTAAGCAAATAGAGAAATGATAGCATATGCCATTAATCAAACAAAACTATACAAACAGTTCATTTTAGCCTCTTTCATTTCCTCTTCTTAGTAGCTAGCCTTTGGACTCTCATTCACGCTTTCTGTCACCACTTCTCTCTGTCTCTTTCTGTTAATCTGTGTCTTCCTGTCTGTTGACCTAAAACAAATAGACTGCCAATTATTTCTCCAACAAAAAAGAAAAAAAAAAGGGGGGAGGGGGAGGAAAGAAAGAAAAAAGGGATGGCAGGGTGATTTAATCGGGATTAGTAAAGAACTCGAGTCCAGAGTCTGCAGCCTCAGTGAGCCACTGACAAATGGAGAAGAGGATCTGTTTACTAGAGTGGGAAAGGAAGATGGTGGGCTGCAGTAAGCAAAGTGACCATGGCTTTTCACTGGCTGATTGTTGTAAGGAAAGGAGCTTTCATTCCCCATTGAGCTGTGATCTTTGAAGGATGTGAAAGCTCCCACTTCTGGTCTCCTAACTTCATTTAATTGAGGTTTCCAAAGACCCTGATGCTGAGAAAAATTGAGGGCAAGAGGAGAAGGGGGCAACAGAGAATGAGATGGTTGGATAGCATCACTGACTCCATGGGCTTGAGTTTGAGCAAACTCAAGGAGATAGTGAAAGACAGGGAAGCCTGGTGTGCTGCAGTTCATGAGGTCACAAAAAGTTGGACATGACTTAATGGCTGAACAATGATAACAAGAAGAACCTCTTTGTCTCTCTCTTTGTGTCTGTCCATCTCTCTCTCTTGCTTTCTATGGCCTCTACCCATACCCTCTCCATTCTCCTTTTCTTCCTGCCTTGTTTTCTCCCAGCGCATCCCTCCTTTCTTGAGATCTGCCACTGGGTCACGGAAAGGCTCTTTTCTATATAAAGTAATGTGTTCCTCATTCTGTTCCTCTACTTGCCTTCTATGGTCTCACAAAATCTTGCCACTAAGCACAACAAAGCATCTTTCTTACACTCCTAGATCTTCAGAAAGCAGGGAAGGAATGCTCCTGATAGTAGAAATTGTTGTTGTTGTTTTTCCTAATTACTTTTTGTCATAGCTCCTTTCATTAAAAAAAATAAAATTATATTGGTAAATCCACAGAATCCTAGGAGTAACTTTTTTAAAAAATGGTTGCATAATTTTAAACTCTTAGTTTGACTCAGTGGTAAAGAATCTGCCTGCCAATGCAGAAGCTGCAGGAGATGTGGGTTCAATTCCTGAGTCGGGAAGTTTTCCTGGAGGAGGAAATGGCTTCCTACTCTGGACTGAGGAGCCTGGTGGGCTACAATATAGTCCATGGCATCACAAAGAGTTGGACATGACATAGCAACTAAACGAAGCAAGAATGAAATAGTAAGCTGGAAACCTATGGATTCATTTATGCAGGTTTAGTTATTGATGAGTAAGACTTCACATTTGGGAAATATGATGGTGAGTCTACAAAAGATTGTGCAGCATCATGATTTAGTGTCTGCAGTCAAGAAAGCAGATGGATTTTCCTACAAGGCTTTCCTGATAAATGGCAAGTTGATGTATCAACCCAGGAAGTAAGTACTGATTGCAAAAAGACATTTTTGTGAACCCTAACATTTGAAAATAACTGTTTTCCATTTACTTCCAAAGTAACAGCCCAAACTTTCCATTTGCTCTAAAGTAATCCTCACAAGGAGATCCAACCAGTCCATCCTAAAGGAGACCAGTCCTGGGTGTTCATTGGAAGAACTAATGCTGAGGCTGAAACTCCAATACTTTGGCCACCTCATGCGAAGAGTTGACTCATTGGAAAAGACCCTGATTCTGGGAGGGATTGGGGGCAGGAGGAAAAGGGGACGACAGAGGATGAGATGGTTGGATGGCATCACCGACTCGATGCACATGAGTTTGGGTAAAGTCCGGGAGTTGGTGATGGACAGGGAGGCCTGGCATGCTGTGATTCATGGGGTCACAAAAAGTTGGACATGTCTGAGCAACTGAACTGAACTGAACTGAATCCTCACAACTTCAGAAATAGTACAAAAACCATAACACACTCAGCTGCTAAGTTAACTTGTACTACATTGAACATGCTGTAATCTAATACAACAGAGATATTTTTATTTCCCTAAAGACATGCCTTTCTCATTGCCTAAGACATTTTTTGTGATCTAACAAACTTCTGGCATGGATAGAAACAAGATGGTTTCACTGTACTGTAAAGGAAAAAAAAAAAAAAAACAAAAACCTGTAACTAACTCTAAACCAAGCTGTGTGGATTTCTTTTTTTTCACAGCTGGAATACTAGTTTTTATTACAGCTCAACTGGCATGGCAAATTAAAATTCATCTCTGTTTGCTAAACTGCTACTTAAAATGGCTTCTACCAACTGTTACTGTTGAATATTATATTGTCATTTATGCATTTAGTGGGAATGGCTCAATAGTATGAATATTTTAAAACAAGTACATAGGAAGTACTTTTCCTCCCATTGGTTTTCAATAGTTTACTATCTGAATTATGTTTTGAGTTCTTGGTCAAATTCAGCTTAATTTTCACTGGTGATAAGGCAGCTGTCGACTGAATTAATTAAATAGTCTTTATAGGTACATTATAGCTGCAGTTCCTGATTATAGCCAAACAGCTCTATTTTATTACTTCTCTGTTACATTACTCTGCAGATTTGTCACTCATGAAAACCAAGGGATTTTCAGTGACAATTCAAGCTTCCTCACACATTACGTGACACATTGTTAACAACAACAAAGACAAAAGATCCTTCCCTTTGTTTCTGTGCATTTTACATTTATTTTCATTGAGCACAAAAGTCTGCAAGCTATCTTGAATGAATTACATATCTGGCATTTGTTCACTATGCTAAGATTATAAGTGTTTATGAGCACTTTTATTTTTGGCATTAATGAAATAAAACAAAGAAAAGCACTCAGTGTCATGATGTATCTGCATACAAAATCAGCATGTTATTTCTTCCCTTAATACTCATAATCCTAATTACCTCCTTGGGGAAACCTTTACCGACATTCCAGACAGAATAAACCATATTCTCGTCTGAGTTATACTCTACATTTCCTGAATTATTCTGCTCTTTTTCTTACTAGAATGTTTTGTAAACTCTTTGTTTACATGTCTATCACAGAGGTAAGATCATGGGATATATCCTGCACTTCATTAAACAAGGGAATGCCCAATCCAGTCTCCCTTACTCGAAAGTCCCTATCATTACTGAAATATTGAAATAGATTTTTATGACTTGTTTGAATGATAAGGAAAATATGTAAAAGTAAGTAAAAATTCAGCTGAGTTATTTTATCTAAAATTCTGTTCTAATCAAACCTTGAAGTCATAGTTTATCTATTATACTTGCCACTTAAATAGCCTCCCTTTTCCAAAAAAAAGAACTTCATAGATGATAATTTATTGAAAACTACCTCTATGTTTATTTTTTTCTAGTGATTTTCATGCATTAACTTCAAATGAAAAGAGTAGCTTTTTATAAGCCCTAAATTGAGAAAAAGCACTTAGATTCAAAGACACAGAGTCATAATTTTGCTTCAGAAAATAAAAATGTAGTTACAATTAACCATTATTTTCTGCAGGGTTATCAAAATTACAATTCATCTACTATTTTCTAGAACACAGAGATTCCGCTTCATTATGCAGATTGTTTCTTAAAGGATCAGATTCTTACAAGCATTTAACACCAAGAGGGGTACAATGCACATCTAATTTATAACCAATTTGTTTTCCAGTGTTTTATCCTAGGATACACAAAAAGAGATGACAAGAAAGAGAAGAAACCTTTGTGATGGTTTTATAGCCACCAGTAAGAAAAATGTTAACCTTTTCTTCCTTTAATATCTTGCTAGAACAACATCTTTACCTGGCATTTATCCTCTTAGCTATCTTAATCATATTGTACACTATGAATGCCAAGAAAAATGTGCATCGGTCGTCCTTAGTAAAATGTCATGTATCTGACAACCCAGCTTGTTACTTACCACTCAAGCCCTGAATAAGTTGATGTATTCTGTTTGTCATAATGCTTAATGTTAGGGAAACTGAGGAACAGAAAATTTATATGACAAAAAAGTTCACGAGAAAATAGCTGCAACAAAGCACTTTGGATAAGCCAGGATCTGTGATATTTGATAGATCTAAGAACTGAGCTTTAAGCTAACTTGCTAAATAATTCTTATCATCTTTATATATTCTTTATAGAATAGTATTTATAAAGAAGGGCTTTAAATAGAACAAATATGGTTAGCCCTAAATGGTATTTCATGAAAAAAAAAAAAAGTGTAACATCTATTCCTTACAGCTTGGACAAATGAAGTTTGGGCTTTAATATCTTGCTACTAGTAAATACTAGTAGGCAAATATTTTCCCATCCATCATATTTCATCAAGTAAAAAAAAAAAAAAAAATTAGCAGTTTTACTGCTTACCAGCTGGGAAAAATGGGAAACACTGTGGCTAACCTGGAGGGTTTTGTTTTGTTTTTTCTTCTTTTTCTGTTTTTAGAATTGAAATAAAGCATTCTTCAGGAGTTGGTTGCAACTTTGTAACTTTATAAGTCAGATAATCATGTCATATTGGGAAGTTAAAAATAAAGGACATTCTGTACTTGGGACAAAGGAAAATTGTTGCTTTATTAAGGAATATAATAAGTGTAGTTTGAAGCCTATGTAGGATTTTTATATGATTATCTTTAGGGTATATTAGATAAGCATCTTCAGGTCTGTCCTTTGAAGTATCATCTGTATTCTCAGTATGAATTTCTAACAAGATTTTCACATTATTTTTTATGCTATTGAAAGAAACTGCATGTCTACATAGGGAAGACAGTGACACATATACACAGAAATCCTTTCTACGAAAATCATTAAGAATGATGCCATAGTGGCATGATTTTAGAATGAACACGCCACAGTGGTCGGGTGAAGGATCATGATGCATTAAGCATTGTGTGGTGCCAGAATATTTCATCTCAAAATATGACATTTTGGCTTAAGCATTATTTTGAGCTGAAGGCAGTTTAGAAGAAGGTTCAAGAAAAATGTCTCTGCCTTCCCCCTATTTGCCTAAAATCAGGACAGAAATTTTAAAAGGTGTGCCCCTCTCCACTGTACCAGGAAGGACAAAAGTTAATCATTCAAGACCACTTTAGACCTTCATCAGCTGGGAGATGGCACCAAAGCCATCCACCTAATAAATTTCACGAATGAGCCTTTCTCTATCATTAGTTTCCATGTATTTTCCTTACAATTCGCAGCCCAAGAAACTTAAAATCCTTCTCCTCTGCCTTGTCACTTCTTTTAAAATGTATCATGCCTTTGCTAAGATACTACATAAACCCAAGCTCTAGCCAACTCTTTGTGTTACTCATCCACGAGTGCTCCCATGTGTAAGGAAGATACCCATGCTAATAAACTATTTTTCTCCTGTGAATCTGCCTTTTGTCGATCTGATTTACAAGGCCTCAGCCAGAGAATCTAGAAGGGTAGCAGGGGAAAAAAACTCCTCCTTTACAGTATCCACTTGATTAGGAGTATAAATAATTTCGCTTAAAAATTGTAATGTCTTATCCCAGTTTAAGTTCTTTTAGAACCTCTACATCCCTGATGTTATAAAAGTTCTGATATTTTACTGATGTTTCTCAAGTCATATCATTACTGTCCCATCCACTCATTTAGTTAAAAGTATTTATCAAATCTATCTGCTGCGATAGTGTTGGGCTGGCCAACCCAATAGTTTTCCTAATGGAACTTAGAGCAGTGAAGATGGGGTTACTGATACAAATTAATGTACATTTGCAAATTATGGTGTGAATTTGAAAGAAAGGAAGAGAAGTCTCATAATAGTAAAGAATAGATGTGGCCCTGTGAGAATGAAGAAGGGGAGGAGCAGGCCAGATTTAGTTGACCTAAGGAAGTAAAACAAAAACTGAGTTTTGTGCTTTATGTTCTGTTCAATATGTATGTTCTGGACAACATAGCTATCTGTGGCTACTGTGCACTTAAATATAGCCTGGGTGATGGAAGAATTGGGTTTTTTAATTTATTCAAATGTAATTAATTTAAAGAGCCAGATGCAGATAGTACTTCTAGATATACTAACTGACTCCACTGCCCCATACTTATGGTGCACCCCTATTTCTAGCATACACAGTTGCCTTTTTCCTAAATATAAATTTGTATGATTAAATTTATATAAATATAAAATTGTGTGGTTTTCATCAGCCCAGGAAATATCTGAAGAAGGAAAAAAGAAAACCACCAATACAGTATACTAATGCATATATATGGAATTTAGAAAAAACGATAACCCTGTATGTGAGACAGCAAAAGAGACACAGATGTATAGAACAGTCTTTTGGACTCTATGGGAGAAGGAGAGGGTGGGATGATTTGGGGGAATGGCATGGAAACATGTATAATATCATATAAGAAACGAATCACCAGTCCAGGTTCGATACAGGATCCTTGGGGCTGGTGCACTGGATGACCCAGAGGGATGGTATGGGGAGGGAGGTGGGAGGAGGGTTCAGGATGGGAAACAAGTGTACGCCTGTGGCAGATTCATGTTGATGTGTGGCAGAACCAATACAATATTGTAATTAGCCAATTAAAATTAAAAAATTTAAATTAAAAAAAATAAAATTAAAAAAAATGCAGGAGAAAATCCATAGCTTACAGACTGCTGGTCTATATTTTTAGACCGTATATATTTTGGCCTCAAAAGTACATTTTATCTGAGATTATATAGATGTATTTTTTGAGGGGAGGAGGGATAGGTGTGATACAGTGTTTGTTTGCTGATATCTTAATCTTTTTAACTCTATATTTTTCTTCTCTTTCTTAACAATCTGGTTCTTATAAGTTGTATATAACTGATTTTGTATTTATCAAGAGTCTGTGAATCTTTGCCTTTACTTGGAACTCTGTGGGAGTCTATTATATTTAATCAAACTGTTGATATATTTGAATTTAAATCTACCTTCTTAAAGTTTGTTTCATATTTTCCCAAAATATTCCATTTCTTTTTCTCTCTTGGATAGATTCCATTTGGAACCTTCAAAATAAATTTTTTATCATTCAGTCTTCTTTGTTAAAAAAAAAGAAAGACAAAACTTATGATTTAAGGCCACCTATACCTTTCTATTGATGTGTTACTATTTAAATAGAAGTACCTCAATTGCTGTCTTAAGAGTAAGAAGGAGGAGGAGGAAGAAGGGAAGACAGAGGAGGAGAAGGGGAGGGAGAAAAATCAGAACCCTTTATTTCTTGATAGTTTTGAAGAACCTTATTTCCCACTTTGAGTAAGAGATTTAATGGTATAAACTATCAATCTCATATCTACATTTGCTAATTTAACTTGGAAATGAAGTCAAAGGATACAAACGCTATGGGACTGTAATGATAATGAAGAATTGCAAGCATCTCTCCAGTAAAAGCTGTAAAGGTAGACTTACCCATTAAATAGTTGTTCTAGTGCTATCTTGAACTGGAGCTCTCCCTGTAAACAATTATATTTGCATTTCAGTTATAATTACTCTTGTCTAGATGCTCAGATGTTTAAAACTCACTCAGAAATTCTATTAAGTTTAATGTCATAGATAATTCTTAGTCAAATAAAGCAGTAACAGGTATAATGATGAAAATGGCCAACTTATTGACCTGTCATTTATAGATTTGTGGACTTGAGGATCCATTCATTTTCACTCAATATTTTAATCAGTTACTATGTATCAAGTATTTTCCTAAAAGCTAGGGATACAAATGTATAAGTCATGAATTTGTCCCAAATAATTTTATGATCTAAATGTCATTTTTTTCACAGTATGGTCCACAGACAACCTATTAATACATGAGAATTACCTGAGAAGCATGATAAGAACACACATTTCTGGATCCCAACCATGATCATTACCAACCTGGAATCTACAGGTGCCTCAGGTAAGTCTAACATATGCTAATTTTTAGGATAATTGGCCTAATGTGATGAAAGATAGGATTGGGGTGTATCAAGGTTATTTCAAGTGATACTTGGAGAAAATAGGTGGATAGTGATTCTATTAACTGAAATTGAGATTGGAGGCAACATGTCACCATTGGGAGTGGATAAAATATTCTGAAACATTCTCAAGTAGATGAGTTAAATAGGTATCTCTCACTAGAAATAAATATTTGGGGTTCATCAGCACAAAGATTATCAATGAGATTGGTAATATTACGCAAGAAGAATATTCTTGAGTACAATAAGATTTTAATTTTTTGTAAAGAATAAAAAAAAATCTTAAGGAAAAAATACTCCAAAGCAAGCAGAGAACATGAAGTGCATTTCTGTGACCCCATTGGACTGTAGCCCACCAAGTTCTTTTGTCCATGGGATTCTCCAGGCAAGAATGCTGGAGTAGGTTGCCATTTCCTTCTCCAGGGGATCTTCCCAACCCAGGGATTGAACCTCCATTTCTTATGTCTCCTGCATTGGCAGGCAGGTTCTTTACCACTAGCACCACCTGGTAAGCCCACAATCAGAAGCAAGCAAGTAAAAGAAGCAATCAAAGCATTTCAAATTACATAAACTAAGATTTGAAGAGCTGATTTGTCTTTAGCCCAGCTCAGATTACAAGACTCCTATGACAGACTGGATGAAGCACAAGTTGGAATCAAGATCTCCGGGAGAAATATCAATAACCTCAGATATGCAGATGACACCACACTTAATGCAGAAAGCAAAGAAGAACTAAAGAGCCTCTTGATGAAAGAGGAGAGTGAAAAAGTTGGCTTAAAGCTCAACATTCAGAAAATGAAGATCATGGCATCTTGTCCTATCAATTCATGGCAAATAGATGGAGAAACAATGGAAACAGTGACATATTTTGGGGGGACTCAAAAATCACTGCAGATGGTGACTGTAGGCATGAAATTGAAAGACACTTGCTCCTTGGAAGAAAAGTTATGACCAACCTAAGCAGCATATTAAAAAGCAGACATTTCTTTGCCAACAAAGGTCCATCTAGTCAAAGATATGGTTTTTCCAGTAGTCATGTATGGATGTGAGAGTTGGACTGTAAAGAAAGCTGAGCACCGAAGAACTGATGCCTTTGAACTGTGGTGTAGGAGAAGACTCTTGAGAGTCCCTTGGGCAACGAGGAGATCCAACCAGTTCATCCTAAAGGAAATCAGTCCTGAATATTCACTGGAAGGACTGATGCTGAAGCTGAAACTCCAATACTTTGGCCATCTGATGTGAAGAACTCATTGGAAAAGACCCTGATGCTGGGAATGATTGAAGGTGGGAGGAGAAGGGAATGACAGAGGATGAGATGGTTGGATGGCATCACCAACTCAATGGACATGAGTTTGAGTAATCTCCGAGAGTTGGTGATGGACAGGAAAGCCTGGCATACTGCAGTCCATGGGGTCGCAAAGAGTTGGACACGACTGAGCGACTGATCTGAATTTAACTAACTGATGATGATATCAAGATAGGAGTCTCCTCCATTGCCTATTGCATCCTCTTAGTTGACTTTGTCATCCACCTTGATCTCTTCTGTAGGCCCCATTAAACTATCAGCGCCTGCAGATCTCATAGTCTCTCAGGTGCAGAGAGGAGCTATTCTTTCCTGAAGGAAACAAGTTCTAAATATATCTCTTATGGATCCATGAGTGTCACATGCCCCACACATCAACAAATCATTAGGATCTGGAAAGTAAAATATGCTTATTATCGTCTACAGGAGCAGAGGTAGGGTTAATTACCACCACAAACACCATTACAACCACCTGAGATTCAGGAAGAGAATAAGCCTGAAAGAAAATCTGTAATAGCTTTAGGAAGTAGGAATAGAGATTAAGTAGTCAAATAGAACAAAAATGTCAACTTCACTGGGCATTAAAGTCACGGTTACAGTGCATTGTTTGAGGAATATAACTTTCTTGTCTTTTTGAAAACTAGGATATCACTTTCCTGCCTTCAGCCTCCCTGTTCCTCCCCAACTCACTATTATTCTTCAAAGATCAGTAGTTTGGCAATCTAATTTCCTGCTTACTTGAGTACCCTGGGAAGTCATAAATCCTGACTGGGGTCCTTGAACTCATTTAAGACCTCTATTTCGGTGTCATAATGTATACACACATCTGACTGTGAGATGCATTAAATATAACTACTCATTTCCATAATCATTCACAGTTTAGCATTGTACTAAATAAGACTCACTGAAATTTTTTTTTTTTTTTTTCTTAAATGCCTCTCTGGGCTTTGTCCATGGAAGAATGCTGTTTAAAGGGCAGCCTCAGATAATTCACATAGCTAAAGGTCATAAAGTCGGAAAAGGAAGAATGATAGAGTTGCTCATAAAAGAAGGCAAGTGATATTAAGTGGAGGTTATTTGAGTGTAGGGAAATTGAATAATGAATAGGAAGAGACAGGATGTTTGATTGAAAAAATATATATGTGTACCCTAAATATTGGGATACTATAGAGTTATTAAAAAGTAAACAGTGTAAAAGAGGAAAAATATATTTAAATCATGGAAAGTATTTGTTAGCAAAGACTTAAATTGCAATAAAATTGCATGCATTCTGTATTTTATTCTTTATACTTTTCTTTATTTCCCAGACTTTCAAGGCACATATTATCTCACAATTAAATCAAAAGATAAACATCTGTTTGAGATGCACTCTTCTTTACTCCTCACATCAACAATACAGCATTGCAAAGTAAAATAAAGTAAAATAAAAAATAAATTAAAAAGTAAAAACATTTTAATTTTATTGCTTACACTCAGATTTTTCTTAAAATATGCACAAGATCTTGAAGTCATATCAAGGATTCCTATCAGAGTTCACCCAGAAAAAGTCATAAAATGTACAACAGTCACTCCATTATTTTCCAAGCTTCAGTGATCCCATAGCTTCAGCTATCCAGAAAAATCCAGGAAGCAGAAAGAAATTATAATAAAAACATTTAGAAATATGGGGAATGCTCATATACCTAAGCAATACATTCCAAAATTTTGCTGGATGTGTAAAAATAACAGATAATTTGTTATTTTTTCCTTAAAAGAGTTTAAATAACTGTATGCCTTAAGTGACTGTTTTTTAAGGTGATAATTCAAAAATCACATGGAAATCAATCCTAAACAAAAAGAAACAGTGTTCTCATTAAATTTCATAATATGCTTAATCTGGAAGTCAACTGAAATAATTTCTTGATTGATATTTTTCCTTTCCTTGCAATTCCTTGCTCAAACTCTCCTCTTATGCAATTCAACTCATTTGTCACTTTTCAGCTAAACCAACGGCTCTCAATATTTTTATTTTTATTATCAATCCCCAGGAACACTGAACATTTCAGACACATTTTTCCTGGCAATTCTCCATAAAATTTTAATACCACAGGTATATATAATATATATACTTGTTCTTTTTTATCTTATTTAACTTTTAATTTTTATTGGAGTACAGTTGATTTACAATTTTGGTTTCAGATTTCAGCAAAGTGAATCAGCTATATATATACATATATCTACTCTGTTTTAGATTCTTTTCCCATGTAGGTCATTATAGAGTGTTGAGTAGAGTTCCTTATGCTATACAGTAGTTCTTTATTAGTTATCTTTTTTTATAGTGTGTATATGTCATTCTCAATCTCCCAATTTATCACCCCCCTGCCATTGCCTCCTGGTAACTGTGATCAATAGCAATTTAGGAAAAAGTTATTTGAGTTGTCTTATAAGAATAATGTATGTTTGCCATTCATCTGTTGCCTTTTAATTTAATAAACAAACATAGATGAAAAAGATTGCCCCTTTCAAGTACACGTTCTCCTACTGTTTGCATATATGTGCTTTATATGTAACAAGAGAAAGATCTTTTTCTGCCCCAAAGAATCAATTTTCACACCCTTAGAAATGATATCACCCTCATTGAGTACAGAGAACATCATGAAGGAAGAACTATCAGGGTTTAGGGATATGCATTCTTCACTGCACAGAAATGGCCCCCAAACTGCAGGACCTTTAGCTTCCTTGGATCATGCCCAACAAATATCAGTAATATCTCTAGTCAGTGGGATAACAAAAAATGCTTCCTGAGAAAAGAGAGTTTCCTTACAGAAGAATTGCAAATTGTATATATAGGTACTCCTCATCCAGGAAGTAGGACTTTACCCCTCCTTCACTGACCTTGGACTAGACTTATGATTGGCTTCCAGTGAACTGAATAGGGAAAGAAAAATAGTAGGAACTTTATAGTTAAAGACTCTGGTACACCCCATGTTAACATGTGATAAAGTTTATCATCTCCAGTGATGTCATATTGATAGCATGTGCCCTTGATATAATTGTTCTTTGCGATATTCTTTTTTTAAAAGGCATAACTCCTATCTAATCATGAAAGAAACATTAGACAAACACAAATCAAGGGGCATTCTACAAAATATCTGATTGGTCAGTACTCCTAAAACAGTCAAGGTCACAGAAAAGAAACAAAGGATGAATAACTTCAAAGACCAGAGGACACCAAAGAGATGTGACCATTTAAGGCAAGTAATGTACTAATTAGGGCTTCCAAGATGGCTCAGTAGGTAAAGAATCCACTTGCAATTCTGGAAATGCAGGCAGATGCAGGCTCGATTCCCAGGTTGCCTTCCCTGGAAAAGGGCATGGCAACCACTCCAATATTCTTGCCTGTAAAATCCCATGGATAGAGGAGCCTGGAGGGCTACTGTTCACAGGGTAACAAAGAGTTGGCTACGGCTGAAGGGACTGAGCACACAGCACAGTGTACTAATTTAGATCCTGAAACACACCATGTGTGTGTGCCTGTGTGTGTGAGTTGCTCAGTCGTGTCCGACTCTGCGACCCCATGGACTGTACCCTGCCAGGGTCCTCTGTCCATGGAATTCTCCAGGCAAGAATACTGGAGTGGGTTGCCATGCCCTTCTCCAGGGGATCTTCCTGACCCAGGGATCCAACTTTAAAAGGTTCTAAATGGAAAAACTGGTAACATCCAAATGAAGTTGGGATTTTAGTTAATAGAAGTGTACTTTGTTAGTTTGGACAAATGCACCGAGGTGATGTAAGATATTGACAAAATAGGAAATTAAAAGAGAGCTATATGGAACTCTCTGTTCTAAATGCACAGATGTTTTGTACATCTAAAATTACTACAAAATAAAAAAGTTTATTTTAAAATGCCCCCCCATACTTCCAAATGGGGCTTCCCTGGTAACTCAGCTGGTAAAGAATCCACCTGTAATATAGGAGATCCCAGTTCAATTCCTCGGTTAGGAAGATCCCCTGGAGAAAGGATAGGCTACCCACTCCAGTACTGTGGTCTTCCCTGGTGGCTCAGCTGGTAAATAATTTGCTGCAGTGTGGGAGAGCGAGGTTCGATCCCTGGGTTGGGAAGATCCCCTGGAGAAGGGAATGGCCACCCACTCCAGTATTCTGGCCTGGAAAATTCCATGGACTGTATAGTCCATGGGGTGGCAAAGAGTCAGACACAACTGAGTGACTTTCACTTTCACACACTACCAAACATTGCCTCTGAGCAATAGCACCCTGAATGGAGAAAATTATTAGACTAACCTTTTAAAAATGCACATCCAATCATATCACTTTCTGGAAAAATTTTTAAATAAGCACGCCCCCCCCCCACCACCACCATTTATCGCACAAGATCCACACTGTATCACTTTTGATGATCTTTCTGAACACATCTCTTTCTACTCCATCTCTGATATCCTTCTCTTCCTTTACCACTCCTGGATTTTCACATTTTCCTAACTGTGTCTGTTGTTTCATGCTTACATACCTCCACACTACCTCATAGTATGATAGTAGACATGATTTAGAAATGGATTACAATGAATATTTGTCTGAGTTTAAGAAAGATTAAATGGGCCAAGGAGAATGGCTGTTAGTGTTCACTTTAGTCATTTCCTGCTACCTACAATAGTCATTCTCTCTGACAGAATCTTTTGATCAAAGATCTAGTCATGTAGATTATTGCCTGCTTGAAAAATGGCCTGTTGTGCCCCAAGAATGAACTAGAGGTGAGGCAGCCCATAGCCTGTGCAGTATCAGACCTCAGAATGCTATAGCTCAGATATGTTCACAGCAAAACTTTGACAGATGGCTCTCAGAAATGATACATTTAATTTAAGCATTTGATTATTATGATAATTAGAGGATGGTAAATATTAACACAGGTTTAACCTCTCAGTAGATGGAAGTTAAATCATAACTCACACGACAAAAAAAGAACAGAAGGGTTCTGTGTTTAACTGAAAGTGAAAGTCACTCAATCATGTCTGACTCTTTGTGACCATGGACTATACAGTCCATGGAACTCTCCAGGCCAGAATACTGAAATGGGTAGTCATTCCCTTCTCCAGGCCAGAATACTGGAGTAGATCACCAGTCCCTTCTCCAGGGGATCTTCCAAACCCAGGGATTGAACCCAGCTCTCCCACATTGTAGGCAGATTCTTTATAAGCTGAGCCACCAGGGAAGTCCAAGAATACTGGAGTGGGTAGCCTATCCCTTCTCCAGGGAATTTTCTCGACCCAGGAATCAAGCCAGGGTTTGCCGCTTTGTAGGAGGATTCTTTACCAGCTGAGCTCCCAGGGCAGCCTATGTTTGTTTTAAGGGCATTATTTATTAATAGTAAGATATATTGGTTTATTATCTTCGCATCTTCTGTGACCCATTAAGAATTTGAATCTTTATGGATTCAATGAAAACTTTATACTGACAGAGTATCGAAACAACATTGACTGTCTAGTCATCATATTTGAAGGTGGATTTCAATATGAGTCCTACAGCTTTCATAAATAAAACTCTTGTACTCTCACTGTAGAATTTTCCCCAACAAATTCCATTTAAATAAACATCTAGTTAAGTAAATATTAATGTCTGTATGTGTTAGTCACTCAGTCGTGTCTGACTCTTTGCGATCCCATGTGCTATAGCCCAACAGGCTCCTCTGTCCATGTAATTCTCTAGGGAAGAATACTGGAGTGGATTGCCATTTTCTCCCCAAATGTATATTAAGAGATTATTTGTCATTTTCAAACACTAAATACATTTCTCTAAAATAGCACTTTAATTTTTGAAATATGTCTGTGTATTTTATTCTCAAAGTGTCAAATGTGTAAAATTATTGAGTATAGCTGGCTAGCTATAGAGAAGTCCCTTTTCAGGCTGCTAAATCACAGAAAACACTGTGAGATAAGCATGTGCTAACTTACTCATCCTGAAAAAGATAAAGAGGTGACATCATTTGGTTCAGGATTAGTTTGGTATTAGAGACATGAAAGTTCAATTATTTCAATCAATATTAGTGTTTATAGCAAGAAAAGTCATAAAATAAGCTATATATGGAAGCATACTAAAGGGGCAAGTTTCAGATTTCTAGGGAAGCAGTGAAATTCCCATTTCCTAGTATTGGTAGTCTTATGTCTCCTAAAATAGATAAGAATCTACTGTGCCCAGCTAGCATTACCAAAATCTAAGAACCCCGTTAGAGACCAATGAACTAGAAAAGCCATTACATAATACACTATGTGCTATTTCTCTGTGTATCCTCCTAACATCCATTACAATTTTGTATTCTTGGCTACTTTAGCCAAAAACTTTTAGCTCTGCCAATTTGTAGCCATAATGCTACATAATGTTCCTATCAGAAAAATGGAGGGGGGGGGCGGAGAGGGGGGAGAAGAAAATGTGGCAGAAATATTTTATTGGAAAATGCTTTAATTAGAAAAACTTTAAAATGTAGTAGAAGAAAGTTTCGATTTTAGTAATGGCAGAGTAGCCCTTATTTTAGACTAATTATTTGATACATAATAGCTAAAAAAAATTAACAAAAATTATATGGATGCACTGGAGGAAAGTGGTCAGAAACAGAAGGAAAAAAGAAAATTACATTGAGTCAGTTTTATGTTTACAAGGTCTGAGTGGATCTTCCAGTCCACCCAAGATCATGCAGTTAGCATTCAAACAGAAGTTCAGTCTTAATGTCTTGAGAAGTGAAAAGATGACGGCCAAAGTACGTGGAGTGCAAAGAGAAGTCCCAGAATAGAGAGCACCAGAGAGGACAATCTTCAAAATGTGCCAAAAATCTTAGCCAAATCCCTGGTTAAGTCCTGAAACTAAGCATAGTAAACATAAAAGATGGCATGCTTTCTGGAAAAAGCAGTACCTGCGAGGTGAGGAGGAAAAGAATTCCTCTTCTTCTAAAATGGAGACATATTTTGGAGCTTGAGTCTAGCCATAGAGTTTTTCCTGGACTGCTATAAAAAGTCAACACTGTTCAGAGAAAGATAACATACTCAAGAGCATCTCTAAAATTTGTCACTTATAGAGGATTGAAAACAATTAAAAAAAAAAACTAGGCATGAAAAAATACAAAAACTCATAATCAAGAGAAAAATAAAGAATAAAATCTGACAGTGAGAAGACACATGTTGGTATTTTGCAGATAAAGACTTTAAAGTAGCTATTATAAATATGTGCAATCACTCAAAAATAAGTTGTTCATAATGAATAAACAGAGGGGAAATAATAAAAAAATATAGAATTAATTAAAAAAACCCATGGAAATTCTAGA
>SJYT01042311.1:277069-291192 GCA_006410635.1 Cephalophus harveyi
TTGGGAGAATGGCATTGAAACATGTATACTATCATGTAAGAATGAAGCACCAGCCTATGTTCGATATAGGATACAGGATGCTCGGGGCTGGTACACGGGGATGATCCAGAGAGAGGAAATGGGGTGGGATGTGGGAGGGGGATTCAGGATTGGGATCTCATATACACCCATGGTGGATTCATGTCAATGTATGGCAAAACCAATACGGTATTTTAAAGTAAAATAAAGTAAAAATTAAAAAAATAAATAAATTAAAAAAAAATATGAAGCTCTCTAAATTATATGTAATTTGAGTCCCAAAAGAAGAGGAAAGAAAGGACTGAAAAAAAATTACTTGAAGGAATAATATATAAAAAATTCCCAAATTTTGTGAAAGATATTAACTTAAAAAACACAAAGTTCATCAAACACCAAGGAAGAGAAATATAGAGGCAATAATATCTAGGTACACCCAAGTCAAAGAGAAAAGATATAGAGGACATCTTGAAAGCCACAAGACAGGTAAAATCATATTATACACATTCAAACAACAATATGAAATATGACTGATGTCTCATCAGAATTAAACAGGAACTGTAAGACAATGGTAAAACATCTTCACAAATATTAAATGGAACAAACATTTATTAACCCAAAACTCTAGATCTTAAAAATATACCCTAGATAATGTTGTCAGGGCAAAATCAAGATGATGGAATAGAAAATCCTGAGCTCGTCTCCTCCCGCAGACACCCAAACTACAAGTACACATAGAACCACTCTCTCTGACAATGACCTAAAGACTGGTAGAACAGCTCTTCTACAGTTAAGGATATAGGGACTAGAGACTCAAGCATAAGAACGATGACCCGGAGGGATGGTACGGGAAGAGAGGAGGGAGGGGGGTTCAGGAAGGGGAACACATGTATACCTGTGGCAGATACATGTTGATGTATGCAAAACCAACACAATATTGTAAAGTAATTAACCTCCAATTAAAATAAATAAATTTATATTTTTAAAAAATTAAAAAAAAATGAAACTCCTAGAAGAAAACAAAGGCTGTATGCTCTTTGACAGCAATCTTAATAAAGTTTTTTGGACATATCTCCATGGCAGCCCACTCCAATATTCTTGTGTGGAGAATCCCATGGACAGAAAAGCCTGGCAGCCTACAGTCCATGGAGTCACAGAGAGCTATGCACAGCTGAAGCAACTTAGCACACACTTTCAGGCAAGGGCAACAAAAGCAAAACTAATCAAATGAGACCACATGAATTTAAAAAGCTGTTGTGCAGCAATGCAAATCATCAGCAAAATGAAAAGGCAAACCACTGAATGAAATGACACTTGCAAAACTTAATATGGAGAATGGATATTAATTAATAAGAGTTAATTAATATCAATTAATAATAGGTTAATATCAGTTCAGTCGCTCAGTCGTGTCTGGCTCTTTGTGACCCCATGAATCGAGCACACCAGGCCTCCCTGTCCATCACCAACTCCCGGAGTTCACTCAGACTAACGTCCATCTAGTCAGTGATGCCATCCAGCCATCTCATCCTCGGCCGTCCCCTTCTCCTCCTGCCCCCAATCCCTCCCAGCATCACAGTCTTTTCCAGTGAGTCAACTCTTCGCATGAGGTGGCCAAAGTACTGGAGTTTCCGCTTTAACATCATTCCTTCCAAAGAAATCCCAGGGCTGATCTCCTTCAGAATGGACTGGTTGGATCTCCTTGCAGTCCAACGGACTCTCAAAAGTCTTCTCCAACACCACAGTTCAAAGGCATCAATTCTTCAGCGCTCAGCCTTCTTCACAGTCCAACTCTCACAACCATACATGACCACAGGAAAAACCATAGCCTTGACTAGATGAAACTTTATTGGCAAAGTAATGTCTGTGCTTTTCAATATGCTATCTAGGTTGGTCATAACTTTTCTTCCAAGGAGTAAGCGTCTTTCAATTCATGGGTGCAGTCACAATCTGCAGAGATTTTGGAGCCCAAAAAAAATAAAGTCTGACACTGTTTCCACTGTTTCCCCATCTATTTCCCATGAAGTGATGGGACCAGATGCCATGATCTTTGTTTTCTGAATGTTGAGCTTTAAGCCAACTTTTTCGCTCTCTTCTTTCACTTTCATCAAGAGGCTTTTTAGCTCCTCTTCACTTTCTGCCATAAGGGTGGTGTCATCTGCCTATCTGAGGTTATTGATATTTCTCCTGGCAGCCTTGATTCCAGCTTGTGCTTCTTCCAGCCCAGCGTTTCTCATGATGTACTCTGCATATCTGCAAATAAGTTAAATAAGCAGGGTGACAATATACAGCCTTGACGTACTCCTTTTCCTATTTGGAACCAGTCTGTTGTTCCATGTCCAGTTCTAACTGTTGCTTCCTGATCTGCATATAGGTTTCTCAAGAGGCAGGTTAGGTGGTCTGGTATTCCCATCTCTTTCAGAATTTTCCACTGTTTATTGTTATCCATGCAGTCAAAGGCTTTGGCAAAGTCAATAAAGCAGAAATAGATGCTTTTCTGGAACTCTCTTGCTTTTTCCATGATCCAGCGGATGTTGGCAATTTGATCTCTGGTTCCTCTGCCTTTTCTAAAGCCAGCTTGAACATCTAGAAGTTCACGGTTCATGTACTGCTGAAGCCTAGCTTGGAGAATTTTGAGCATTACTTTACTAGCGTGTGAGATGGGTGCAATTGTGCAGTAGTTTGAGCATTCTTTGGCATTGCCTTTCTTTGGGATTGGAATGAAAACTGACCTTTTCCAGTCCTGTGGCCACTGCTGAGTTTTCCAAATTTGCTGGCATATTGAGTGTAGCACTTTCACAGCATCATCTTTCAGGATTTGAAATAGCTCAACTGGAATTCCATCACCTCCACTAGCTTTGTAGTGATGCTTTCTACAGCAGCCTCTATATACAAGAAAACATACCCAAATAGTCAACTGTAGAAACACAAGTATCTTTATTCACTGACATGTATTAAGGGCCTACTACAAGCCAGACTTATCTTGTCTGAAAAATGTTTCAGAGGCAAGAATGGTTGAGTGAAATAATATTCAGTTCAGTTCAGTCATCTCCAACTCTTTGTAATCCCATGGGTTGCAGCACACCAGGCTTCCCTGTCCATCACCAACTCCCAGGGCTTGCTCAAACTCATTTCCAGTCAGAGATGCTATCCATTTATCTCATTTTCTGTCATCCCTTTCTCCTCCTGCCTTCAATCTTTCTCAGCATCATGGTCTTTTCCAATGAGTCAGTTCTTTGCATCAGGTGGCTAAAGTATTGGCGNTCCATCACCAACTCCCAGGGCTTGCTCAAACTCATTTCCAGTCAGAGATGCTATCCATTTATCTCATTTTCTGTCATCCCTTTCTCCTCCTGCCTTCAATCTTTCTCAGCATCATGGTCTTTTCCAATGAGTCAGTTCTTTGCATCAGGTGGCTAAAGTATTGGCGTTTCAGCTTCAGCATCAGTCCTTCCAATGAACACCCAGGACTGATCTCCTTTAGGATGGACTGGTTGGATCTCCTTGCAGTCTAGGACTCTCAAGAGTTTTCTCCAATACCACAGTTCAAAAATATCAATTCTTTGGCACTTAGCTTTCTTTATAGTCCAATTCTCACACCCATACATGACTACCAAAAAAAACCATAGCCGTGACTAGATAGACCTTTGTTGGCAAAGAAATGTCTCTACTTTTTAATGTGCTATTGAGGATGGTCATAGGCAAATAATACAGTCAGTTAGAATTGACTAATGAAAGACAACAAGAATCCAGATAGAGCAGGTCTCAGAACTAGAGAAGTTGAATTTCTCACAATTTTATAAAACAAATACAAGTATCATACCATTTAGCATTTGGAGTTTATCATTTTCATATAATATAATCAGATCTAGACAGAGGATTTGCCATTCTCAATGAGTAAGCAGATTACCCTTCTCTTCAAATTCTGGTGCCGGCCTGCAATTAATTCTTTATTCAACACAAGAATCACCCAAATATGTTTTCTGAACATTCAAATAATGTTTAGAATAAATAAGTTTGAGGAAAAAGATAGGAGTTACTTAAATTCTTGTAAATTCCAAGAAATCTTTACATGGATAGAGTTTATCATTTTATTTAATCATTGTAACATGGTAGAAATGAATATTCTTATTTTACAGATTAAAAAAAATATCAGAAATCAGAGAGATTCAGAATCTTGACAAAGGACACACAGCTAGCAGGCAGAGGAATGAGAAGGAAACTACAGTCTGTGTAACTCATGTTCTGATTTCCACTCTAGCACCATTGCCTCCATATCTCAGAAGAGATGTTATGATTTTGATCCATTAAGCAGAATTATTGAGTCATGTAGGTGGTTGAGTATAAACCTTTGAGCAAAGTTCATTTAATGCATCATAATTAGCAACAGAGATTAGCTAATCAAAGCACTAATGATAATCTAATTGGTGTAGTGTTCTACTGCTTACAAAGCACTTTCATGTAATTGTATAATTTGATTTGTAAAATGATGATGTTTGACAGAGATTTCCCCCCCACCTAACTTTACAGGTGAAAAATTTAATGCTCAAAGAAATTTATTGATGTCCCCCAAATCATTAAATCCCTAAATAAGTAAAGTTGGGAAATGAATTCTAATGCTATATCTTCAGTTCAGTTCAGTCACTCAGTCGTGTCCGACTCTTTGCAACCCTATGAATCACAGCACGCCAGGCCTCCCTGTCCATCACTGACTCCCGGAGTTCACCCAGACTCACGTCCATCAAGTCATTGATGCCATCCAGCCATCTCATCCTCTGTCGCCCCTTCTTCTCCTGCCCCCATTCCTCCCAGCATCAGAGTCTTTTCCAGTGAGTCAACTCTTCACATGAGGTGGCCAAAGTACTGGAGTTTCAGCTTTAGCATCATGCCTTCCAAAGAAATCCCAGGGTTGATCACTATCCAACTGGGTAAGATGATCAAGAACAGAGTGCTCCAGAGTCCTTCCCTGATTCAGAAATGGTGTGTGATGCAGCCTTTAGTGAATAATTACACTTTCACCTACAATCTTAGATCTTAGTGATGATTCTGGGCTCTTCCCCATGAAAACAGTTTTGAAAGCCTATTGCATTGCCCATTGAATATGGATTTGGGCTTGACTTTTTTTTTTTTTTATGCCATATACAACCTAGGAATAGTTTTGTGATAATAAAGAAAACACCAAAAGCATTTTCTGCTATCACTTCCCACCTGTGGTTCCTAGAACAGGCCATAAAGTAAACTTTTCTGTTTTTTTTTTTTTTTTAAAGTTGTGATTTTAGTTTACTGAGCAATTGTCCTCGCTCTGTTTTCCATACTTTATAATAGGCTTCTGATGTCCATCAACAAAGCACCTGTAGAACATGAAAAAACGAAGCATTTTATCTCCTAGTTTGGTTTTCAAGATGTATTTCTAATAATTAGCATAATATTAGAGTAATGGGAAATGTTAGGAGAGTATGCAATAGAGTTATATCAAATAATAAATAATATTGGTGAATAAATAATAAGTGAAGTTTAAAATCACTGCAGATGGTGACTGCAGCCATGAAATTAAAAAACGCTTACTCCTTGGAAGAAAACTTATGACCAACCTAGATAGCATATTAAAAAGCAGAGACATTACTTTGCCAACAAAGGTCCATCTAGTCAAAGATATGGTTTTTCCAGTAGTCATGTATGGATGTGAGAGTTGGACTATAAAGAAAGCTGAACACTGAAGAATGGATGCTTTTGAACTGTGGTGTTGGGGAAGACTCTTGAGAGTCCCTTGAACTGAAAGGAGATCCAACCAGTCTATCCTAAGGGAGATCAGTCCCAGGTGTTCATTGGAAGGATTGATGCTGAAGCTGAAACTCCAATACTTTGGCCATCTGATATAAAGAACTAACTCATTAGAAAGGACCCTAATGCTGGGAAAGATTGAAGGTGGGAGGAGAAGGGGACGACAGAGGATAAGAAGGTTGGATGGCATCACGGACTCTTTGGACATGAATTTGAGTGAACTCTGGGAGTTGGTAATGGACAGGGAGGCCTAGTGTGCTGCAGTCCATGGGGTCGCAAAGAGTCAGACACGACTGAGCAACTGAATTGAACTGAATGGAACTAAAGTTTATACCTACTTATCTTTTTTATTTGTCAAAAAAAATCTCCAATTGGTAAATTTGAATTTTAGTAGCATATAAGTCCTAGTTGAGGAGAAAAAAAGACTTATTAGCCTTGTGTCTTCAAAAAAAAGGAAGAACTTTGATGTATATTCTTAAATTTTATTTTAACTTCAACTTTATTTAGAATAGAAATGGTCTATTACATTTGTGTTACAATGTCCACTCAGAAAATGATATGGCCTAGTATTTGACTCTCTTGAGAGCAGCAAATGTCAGACAAGTAAATAGAGCAGTTTCAGATTTGGGTTTTTCACTCTGGTCTATTTAACAAATTGGGGGAACTTAAATGAAGTCATAAATGCTCTAAACCCTCAGTTTGTTCTTCACAAGTGGAGAAAATCTCACCCTCCATTTATCACTGTTGTGAAGATTAGTTATCATAAATGATAGATTTCATGATTTATTAGACCAGTTATATTTATTCAACACATTCTCTCATGATGTGTGATGGTTTAAAATAATTATTTCTTTTGCAACACATATAACAAAGGATTAGTATTAGAATATGTAAAGAATTCCTGCAGATAAATCTTTATATTTTATATATTTTTTAAAACTAGAAATGATTTTTTTTTTAAATTTACAAAGCACATGAAGAAGCATTTAACAGAAAAGTACATATAGCCCCTCACTGGTAATCAACAAAATGCAAAGTAAAATCACAAGGACGGTGATTTTGTTTAGAGGTTGGTTAACTCAACACATGCATGAGTTAACACTTGTATAGTACAAATAAAGATACAATGTCAACCAAAGGCATGTACTCCTAAAGGCAAAGAGGACAGATAAAGAAAGAGACCAAGTAGTTTACTACTAATAGAGAGAGGGATTAAGATTGCACATTGAATTCTAAGATCTTCTCCCCAGGCTTTCCCTAACATCTAACAGCTCTCAGGACACTGGCAAAAAAGGTTTCATCTGCCAAGTTGGAGACTGTAAATATCTTCTCAAAGGAAACTAGCTAGCTCAGGTGAAAATTCTAAAACTACTAGTGTCTGAGGTCATCTAGTGAAATGGATGAGCCAGATCACCCCGCAGCATGGCTCACATTAAACAAGCCCCTTTCCGAGCTTCCCATCAGCTTGTCACTGCCCCAAAAGTCAGCAATCACCAGACTTGTGAACAATTTCTAACATGAGTAACATAAGCCAAAACAAGTAAAACAGATAGATATAGAGGGTAAAATGACAAAAGCACCTTAGAAGAAATGAACTGTAGAAAAGGAGGAAAAATAAAAACAACTATTAATGTCTTCAGGGAGAGAGACTCACTGGCTCATGGGATGGTGCTCTCCTCTAAAGTGGAGAAGGGCAAATAGAGGGACATCACAGAAGCGGATAAAGTTCAGCTTCTGAAGATAGAGGTCAAAACCATCATGCGTTATAGATTGTCCTTGCAGCCACGCTAACTGGCCAACAGAATAGCAATAATTGCTTGAGACAGAAGATAAATGAAGGGCACTTTTTAAGTTATGTTCAAGCTGAGAGATACATACACTCATACATACACAAACACAGTTCTCTAGAGTCTATGAATGTAAATGCAAAGAAAATAAAAAGTGAAGTGAGAGCACAAAACAGTGACTAATGTGCTATATATATATTTTAAATGCTTATGGTTAAAAAGAGTGACAACTTTGAGGTTAGAAAGAACTGTAATCAAATCCTTACTATGTCACTTTATATCTGGGTGAGATTGGGCAAACTAAATTTTCCTAGACATAGTTTCTTCATTCATGAAACGGAATAATAAAATATATTCTATGGGATCATTGTGAATATTCAAGATAATACATACCAAAAGTTCATGGCAAACTGGTTGGTATAAAGTAGAGATTAAATCAAAATCAATTATTATTATTATTATAGTAAAATATATAAAGTTCTCATTACACACTGATGGTTCACCCCCTCTCAAATATTTGTCTTATTTTCCTCACTTTGTTAATTAAATAGCCTAATTATTTATTTGTTTCTACTCACCAATCTATATATATATATATATATATGGAAAGCCCCTCAGTCATAAAGAATATATATATAAAGAATATATACACACACATATATATTTATGGGCTTTCCTGGTGGCTCAGTGATAAAGAATCCACCTGCAATGCAAGAGACCTGGGTTCAATCCATGGGTCAGGAAGATCCCCTGCCCACTCCAGTATTCTTGCCTGGAGAGTTCCTCTCCATCTGTATGTGTGTGTGTTTGTACTGATAGATTGATCAATCAATAGATAGATACACTAGTCTGCATTGACCCCACCTTATTGTGGAAGTCAATCTTCTGTTTACCAGACAGAAAATAAACAGGGAAACAGCTCCCCATAGACAGTTTTGGCTTTATAATTCTAGATTCTAATTCTAAATGTGATTATCTTACAATCAGCTTAAAGGCTTGCTTTGGTTTTTGTTTTCTAGCTAATATTTGCTAAATGGCCCTCAACTTTGTACTCCTATTTTAGGATGTTTAAGATGTTCAGTGGATGATTTGACAACCTAATAATTGATTGTGTGGAAAAGAAGGATATGAAAATGAAGAGGAAGAGGAGCCAAAATATACAAATAAAAATATTCCAAGAGCAAAGATTAACCTGCTGTTCCAGATTAAAAATATGTCTTGAAAACATCCACTTCTGCTTGCAATTGTCAGGGAAAATGTGCCTATATTTTTATATCTCTCTAATGGACCCAGAATACACTTGGAAATCTGAATGATTTTGGTTTCTGGTAGGAGTTATATCTTTTACCCTTTATTTAGCAGCCAGATATCTGAAGCTGGTGGCAAAAGCATAAGCTACAAAGCTAAATGAAAAGGCATTTGGGTGATAATTTAATTCACATTTAATTGTGCCTGAAACAGTTAGGCCTGGAGAGAACCAGGTTATCAAATAGTAAAATTTGGATCCAGTTTGTCTTATCCCAGGAGCTTCAGACAAGCTCACACGTGAACTAGATCAGAAGATTAGCAAAGCCCCCCGCTTTAAGCATTAGATGTCAACATTTTTTTGTTTATTTTTGTTATTATTTTTTGAGTAGAAATCTTTTGAGGTACTGAATTCCTTTCGATCTTTATAAATGAGAACCCTATATGCACCCAAATAGCATTAACTTCTCTGTCAAGGCTACTATAAGAAATGATAATATAAATAGCAACAGTAAACATTTCTTGAGCATGAACACCGCATGAGGAATAGGGTGAAAGCTTCACATTGACTAAATACATCTAAGGCTTACAGCCCTGTGAACAGAGTATTAAGCTCTTTACAATAAAGATAGGAAAAGTGAGACCCAGAGAAAAGAAGTGACTTGCCCAGGTGTATAAAGGCAGTGTGACTTACGTACGTGGTGAGTTCATCAAAATCCATTTTCTTTAACTATGGGGCACCAGCCTACATTTCCCACCTTTTCCTAGAATTAAGCGTGGCCATGCAATTAAATTCTGGCCAATAGAATATGAGCACAAATAGTGTATTTGCTGTTAAACTTGTTAAAAGTGAGTGGTCTTTCACAAGGGGCTGTTACTAATCTGTGATGAATTGAGAACACACCAAGGCCATTTGAAAACAGTGGAGCCACAGAAGAGTGAGAGCCTGGGTCTTAAATTGACCCAGTTTGCATCCTACAAACTCCCTCAGTCACCTGTTACCCTTTACATAAGCAAGAAATCAATCTTTAACATGTCAGTGGCTTAATACATTAACTGGTTACTAGCTATAATATTTGGAGAAGGCAATGGCACCCCACTCCAGCACTCTTGCCTGGAAACTCCCATGGACGGAGGAGCCTGGTAGGCTGCAGTCCATGGGGTCGCTGAGTCAGACACGACTGAGCGACTTCACTTTCACTTTTCACTTTCATGCATTGGAGAAGGAAATGGCGGCCCACTCCAGTGTTCTTGCCTGGAGAATCCCAGGGATGGCGGAGCCCGATGTGCTGCCGTCTGTGGGGTAGCACAGAGTCGGACACGACTGAAGCGACTTAGCAGCAGCAGCAGCAGCAGCTATAATATTTATGTAAATGCTAGCTGCCTTCAGGGGCATAAACTGAGTGTTTAACTTGGATTTTGTGGTTTTTAGAGAACAAGATATTAACCATTACGCTGTAGCACTTCTAAGCCTGATAAGTAAATCCCCCTCACTAGAATTCTGAACATTCGTCCCATTCCATCTTATTTGACAACTGTCTGGTTACTATGTTGACTGGGGAAATCAAGCAGTTATATCACCTTGAGCATATATCTAGTAAAAACTACATGTATATATATGTGTGCTCAGTCATCTTTGACTCTTTGTGACCTCAAGAACTGTAGCCCACCAGGCTCCTCTGTCCATGGGATTTTCCCGGCAAGCATACTGGAGTGGGTTGCCATCCCCTTCTTCAGGGGATCTTCCCAACCCAGGAAGCAAACCCGAGTCTCCTGTGTCTCCTGCACTGCAGGCAGATTTTTTACCACTGAGCCACAGGGGATGCCCATATCTATCTATTATTTTAAAAAATCATATATAATATTTTCAAAGCAAAGGAATAGGGAAGTTCTCTTTGTGGAGCCCTTGTTTTGAGCCCTGAGTACTTTGAGATTAATGACTCAAACAATCTGACAAATCTGATCAAGTTTATGCATACTTATGTCCCCCAAATCCATATAAATAAAATATTTTTCATAAAATCCCATAGGGTCCATAGAAATGGATTTAGGGCTCCTGACACATGTGATTTCATATAATTCATGCAGAAGGTTTGCCTGGTAGCAGTTTTATTATCCTCATTTTACAGATGACAAAACATAAGATACAAGTGGTAAGTGACTTGCCTAAGCTCAGACATTTGGTAGATGGCCGAATCAGGATTTAAGTTTAAGACAATTTTACTCCACGGTTCATATCCTTTCAACTGCTTTATGATCGCTCAGTCCCTGTGGTGTAGTGAAACACCACCCAGTTTCTCACAACTACCTTAATATCACTGTTTTAAACATAAAATTTAGCAAGATATGCCAGCCTTTACAATTCCAAATATTTATTATTCATGCAATTGTGCCGTGTGTATGTGAAAGAGAGACTAATATGAAATACTGTGATTGAGAAATGAAAGAGATACACAGAAAGATTGAGAAAGATACTATCTTCATAAATTATTACGTTTAGGCATTATCTCTAAGTGACATTTATCTTCATCCACAAATCTTATAGAAATCTACTGGTAAAACTCACATGAAGTAGGCTCATGTGCTAATTCCCAAAGTTCAACTACCCTCCAGCTATAGGAGCAACCTGCGTTACAGAAAGGCACCCAGCTCTCTTCGGTGTTTCCTATCCCAAATTATGTTTTTCCTCTTTGCCTTGATAAATCTCATCCATCTTATTTAACATATCCTCCAACCAATAGCCAGACTTTTTCCCTAAAACAAAACAGAATAAACAAACTAACCAAAGAACCCACCATTTTCATGTTTGGATGGGAATAAGAACATGTAAAGGGATGGCATTATAATAGTCCCCCCTCCCTTATCCATGGTTTCAGTTTCCATGGTTTCAATTATTAATGCCTATAGTCAACCACGGCCCAAAAATATTAAATGGAAAATTCTAGAAATAAACAATTAATAACTTTTAACTCATGTGCTGCCATTCTGAGTAACAGGATGAAATTTCATACCTTCCTACTCCATGGAAAATGATTCATCTCTTTTGTCCAGAGTGGCTTCCCTGTATATATTGCCTGCTTATTAGTATAGAGATAAATATAGTATGCTTAGTATGTGGGCTCCCCAGGTGATGCTATTGGGAAAGAACCCACCAGCCAATGCTGGATACATAAGAAACTTGAGTTCGATTCTTGGGTCTGAAAGATCCTCCAGAGGAGGGCATGGCAACCCACTCCAGTATTCTTGCCTGGAGAATTCCATGGACAAAAGAACCTGGCAGGTTACAGTCCATAGGGTGGCAAAGAGTTGGCCATGACTGAAGCTTCTTAGCACACAAACATAGTATGTACACAGGAATACCTCATTTTATTGCACTTCACTTTGTTGCATCTCAAAGATCTTGTATTTTCTACAAATTGGAGGTTTGTGGCAAGCTTGCATTGTGGCAAGTCAAAATATTCAGAATATAGCTAGCATTTTTACCAATTATATATTTTAAAATTACTATATATCCATTATTCTTTAGTCATAATGCTATTACACACTTAACAGACCATAGTATGAAGACGGCATGCCAACCCACTCCAGTATTCTTGCCTGGAGAATCCAATGGACAGAGGAACCTGGTGGGTTATGGTCCATATGGTCACAAAGAATCAGACATGACTGAAGTGACCTAGCACAGCACAGACCTCAGTATAGCATAAACATTCACTGGGAAAACAAAAAATTCATGTGATTTCCTTTATTGTGACTTTCACTTTACTGTGGTGGTCTGGAAATGAAACCATAATCTTTGCAGTCCGCCTATAAGAAATTCAATACTGCCCATGGCTTCAGTCATCCACTGGGGGTCTTGGGACACATTCCTCTGGATAAGAGGTTCTACTATATTGTCTGCATGTCCAGGATGTGAGAGATAATTGCACATCCCTTAATAGCAATTATTTATCTGGGGATTGTTAGGCTTATTATCCCTTTCTCCCAATAGACTAATTCTCCAGGAAGACAGTAACTATCCTCTTTTATTCTTACAGCATCCCCTAAACTAGCTCAGCTCCTAAGACAGAGTAGGTATGTCATATTTGCTGAAGGACTAAAATGTGACAGTTTTTAGTCCAATTCACAGATTTGGGGACATGTCAAATGATAGATGGAGCAAGTTCTCTAGTTTACATCATTCCAGAATGGTTTCAGCACACCTCGCAAAACTGCGTTTCTAGGAATCTGACTCATGAAATGAGCCTGGTGGGTCTCAGGCTGATGAGAAACGCTGCAACAGCCTAGGTGGAAAAGACCACAGAAGCTTTCTAAATTGCTTTTTTTTTCTCCTCAGGAGTAACTGGGCTGGGGACTCACAGGAGGGCAGATGCTGTTGCTCTGCCACACCCTGGAGGTGTCTGTCTCAGTTCCACACTGAGAACATCTGCTTCTCTCCACTCCTCATCACAGCCCTCCCTCCCCAGCTGGGAGACCAGCACCAAAGGCTCCAGCCTCCACAGAGCAGGGCTGTACTTTCAGTTAATTCAGAGAGGTGTCATGGAGAGTTGAAAGACAATTGATTACTTGAAACTCAGTGGTATACACACCCTAGGGCAAGTACCAATGGCAAGCTGTTGCTAGACTAGCAGTGGTCCTTTATTTCCACACCTGAAATTTTTTTAAAAATATTAAGATAGCCTGAGTCATTGCATCTGTCTTAATGCAAGCCTGTATCATAGATACCCAATAGAAAGTGCCCAGTCTTTGATTTGGGAAGACCTGGCTTTGAATCAACTTTTCTCAATGTATTGACATTCTTTCCTACGATTCTTTAATTCTAAATATTTCATATCTCAGAGGCACTTCCCTTTCTTATAACATGGCAATAAGTAGATCTGCATCATAGGCTGCTATGAAGATTCACATTTTCCTTCTCGTCTATCTCATTGCTCTGCTAGAGATATTATTCTTGTACACACATCTCAATATGCCCATAGACTATCTCCATCATAGTCACTCACTGCCCTGGTGATTCTGATGTATGCTCAAAATTGTTAGAAACTGTTTCATTGAATGAAAATACGGATTGCATTGGCTTGGTCATAGACAAAGGTTATTTCCTAATTTTGGAGTTAAGTTCCTTAAAACATCATGTAGAGTAATCTGTGATCAAGAAATTTAGAACCTTATATATATCAAGACCTTATATATAATATACAGCATAGTATTACCTATGTAACATTATATATATATACATATACACTATATAACATGTGTTATATATACGTATATATGTATGTATATATATGTATATAC
>SJYT01042313.1:5598-65233 GCA_006410635.1 Cephalophus harveyi
GAAGGCTTTCTTATCTCTTCTTGCTATTCTTTGGAACTCTGCATTCAGGTGCTTATATCTTTCCTTTTCTCCTTTGCTTTTTGCCTCTCTTCTTTTCACAGCTATTTGTAAGGCCTCCCCAGACAGCCATTTTGCTTTTTTGCATTTCTTTTCCATGGGGATGGTCTTGATTCCTGTCTCCTATACAATGTCACGAACCTCATTTCATAGTTCATCAGGCACTCTATCTATCAGATCTAGGCCCTTAAGTCTATTTCTCACTTCCACTGTATAATCATAAGGGATTTGATTTAGGTCATACTTGAACGGTCTAGCAGTTTTCTCTACTTTCTTCAATTTAAGTCTGAATTTGGCAATAAGAAATTCATGATCTGAGCCACAATCAGCTCCTGGTCTTGTTTTTGTTGACTGTATAGAGCTTCTCCACCTTTGGCTGCAGAGAATATAATCAATCTGCTTTCTGTGTTGACCATCTGGTGATGTCCATGTGTAGAGTCTTCTCTTGTGTTGTTGGAAGAGGGTGTTTGCTATGACCAGTGCATTGTCTTGGCCAAACTCTATTAGTGTTTGCCCTGCTTCATTCCACATTCCAAGGCCAAATTTCCCTGTGACTCCAGGTGTTTCTTGACTTCCTACTTTAGAATTCCAGTCCCCTATAATGAAAAGGATATCTTTTTTGGGTTTTAGTTCTAAAAGGTCTTGTAGGTCTTCATAAAACCATTCAGCTTCAGCTTCTTCAGCATTACTGGTTGGGGCATAGACTTGGATAACTGTGATACTGAATGGTTTGTCTTGGAAACAACCTCCTCTGTTGCTGTAGGAAGTAAAAATTTATATGAGCCAAACTCTTCTTTGAATTTTATCTTTTAAAAAAACTGTTAATTAAATACTTTAAAATCAGTAAATGTCTTATGTATAGCAGCCATTAGATATCTTCTTATTGTTTCTGCATCACTGAAAGAAAAATATTATTTCAGTTGAAATTTCAAAATCTACAGAAAACATGCCCTACATGACTATAACATTGTGCTTTTGAATATATTTGCTATGGAGTAAATTTTTCAAATTATAAAATGCGGTTTTCCATAGGATACGTCTGATATATTCCCTTTGCCAATAAAGTTAATAGTTCCATATTTAACCCAATCATTATAGAATTTCTCAGAATATTATTCTTGAAACATATATTTTTAATATAACCTGCTTATCTCAAATGGCTACTATTTTACTTAAAACAAAGCCTTCCCTGTACTTCTTGGTCCCACTCTGAACTCACTGATAATCCATTTCTTTGAGCCCAATAATACACACACACACAAGAAGTCATACACAGATGCATATGCACCTCACTCTGGGACCAGGGCCAGGCATCAGTATTTGGATCATAAGACAGACTATACAGTTCTTTACTTCATGGTCTTTTGTTTCAACAGCCATTTTTCCTCACTAAGAAGGCTGTTTCTTTTCTCATGGTTGGCCCAGCGCTAAGGCCCATGATCAGTGATGAATCCTAAACTGCTGGATTGACAGAGAGGAAGGAACACGTTGAAGGGATTTTCTGCAGAGGTGCCTGAAATTAGACTGTTCATCAATCGCTAAATTAATGACATCCATTTCTTTGGAAGGAATGATGCTAAAGCTGAAACTCCAGTACTTTGGCCACCTCATGCAAAGACTTGACCCATTGGAAAAGACTTTGATGCTGGGAGGGATTGGGGGAAGGAGGATAAGGGGACAACCGAGGATGAGATGGCTGGATGGCATCACTGACTCGATGGACGCGAGTCTGAGTGAACTGCAGGAGTTGGTGATGGACAGAGAGGCCTGGCGTGCTGCGATTCATGGGGTCGCAAAGAGTCAGACACAACTGAGCGACTGAACTGAACTGAACTGATGTCGTCCTCTTCCTCTAAACTTAATGCTTTAATTTTATATCAAGTTACTATATTTGGTGAATAAAGTCAAATTTTAAGTGGAAGTTTTTTTTTAACATGATCTTATCAGCTTTGCTTCCTCAAGTATTTACCTTCTTACCCCTTGGAACATTTGATATTGTTTTTGATGTCTGACTTTGCCAAACAGGTGTTTTCTATTAATAGTTAAGATTTTAACAGTATTTATGCATGTACCTGGGCTCAGTCATATTCGACTCTTCTCAACCCCATGATGTGTGTGTGTTTGTGTGTGTATGCTCAGTTGTGTCTGACTCTTTGCAACCCCATGGACTGTAGCATGCCATGCTCCTCTGTCTATGGAATTTTCTGAGCCAAGAATACTGGAGTGGGTTGCCATTTCCTTCTCCAAGGATCTTTCTTACCCAAGGATCAAACTCAGGTCACCTTCATCTCCTGCAAATCTTAAAATCACTTATAAGATTTACTCTAGTTTAAGCATATGAGAGCTCCTACACAGAAATAAGCATTCAAACTAATCAGCTCACATGTTTCCTCCAATAATGAGAAATGTCTTTGAATATTTGGACTGAAAATATTTCAGTCCGAATATTTGGACTGAAAATTTCCTGAGTCAGCATGAGAAACTGAAGTACCAAGCCAGTTATTCTGGTTGGTAAAATAGAATTTGTACATTTGAAGTATCGAGAAAAAATCATGAAAGACCTAAAATCATTGGATCATATATGTTCACCTTTTTATGCTTTAGATAGCATGAATTTAGTGTTTTAAGGGAGAATATGCAGGAAGCTTGAGATGTATTGAAGAATCATATCTATCAATTCTAATTGGTGATTACCTACAGAGAAGTCACATAAAAGGATGGCAGGGATTAGGGGTTGTGGGGATGGATATGAAAAAAGCTGAAGAGACATAAAAAAGCACATTAATTTGGAAAGTGTATCTTTACTTTTTTGCAAATACTTAGCATATTTTATGTTAAATATATTTCAGACATATTGCATACATTATTTCTGTGCACAAAACCTTCCAAACAAATAATTCTCATTTTATAGATAAAGAAAATGCTTAAGGAATTTTTTTTGCTTAAGTTTACACAGTAAGTAAATGTAATAATCTGTTTTAAAGCTTATAGCTATAAAAGTGAAAGTCGATCAGTCGTGTCCAACTCTTTTTGACACCATGGACTGTCCATGGAATTCTCCAGGCCAGAATACTGGAGTGGGTAGCCTTTCCCTTCTCCAGGGGATCTTCCCAACCCAGGGACCAAACCCAGGTCTCCTGTACTGCAAGCAGATTCTTTACCAGCTGAGCCACATGGGGGCCCAAGAATACTGAAGTGGGTAGCCTATCCCTTCTCCAGGGGATGTTCCTGACCTAGGAATCAAACCAGGGTCTCCTGCATTGCAAGCAGATTCTTTACCAACTGAGCTATGAGGGGAGCCCTATAGTGTCTTTATTTCCTCTGCAGTATAATAGTCCATACTACAAATACACTTTATCTGCAGTCTAGATGATGAAATGGAATGCAAAAGTAGGAAGTCAATAAACACCTGGAGTAACAGACAAATTTGGCCTTAGAATACAGAATGAAGCAAGGCAAAGACTAATAGAGTTCTGCCAAGAAAACACACTGGTCACAGCAAATACTCTCTTCCAACAACACAGGAGAAGACTCTACACATGGACATCACCATATGGTCAACACCAAATCAGATTGATTTTATTCTTTACAGTCAAAGATGGAGAAGCTCTATACAGTCAGCAAAAACAAGACCAGGAACTGATTGTGGCTCAGATCATGAACTCCTTATTGCCAAATTCAGACTTAAATTGAAGAAATTGGGGAAAACCACTAGACCATTCATGTATGACCTGAATCAAATCCCTTATGACTATACAGTGGAAGTGAGAAATAGATTTAAGGGACTAGATTGGATAGACAGAGTGCCTGATGAACTATATACGGAGGTTCATGACATTGTACGGGAAACAGGAATCAAGACCATCCCCAAGAAAAAGAAATGCAAAAAGGCAAAATGGATGTCTGAGGAGGCCTTACAAATAGTTGTGAAAAGAAGAGAAATGAAAAGCAAAGGAGAAAAGGAAAGTTATACCCATGTGAATGCAGAGTTTCAAAGAATAGCAAGGAGAGATAAGAAAGCCTTCTTCAGTGAACAATTCAAAGAAAGAGAGGAAAACAATAGAATGGGAAAGACTAGAAAACTCTTCAAGAAAATTAGAGAAGCCAAGGAAACATTTCATGCAAAGATGGGCTCAATAAAGGACAGAAATGGTCTGGACCTAACAGAAGCAGAAGTTATTAAGAAGAGGTGGAAAGAATACACAAAAGGACTGTAAAAAAAAAAAAAAATCTTCACAACTCAGATAATCATGATGGTGTGATCACTCACACTCACCTAGAGCCAGACATCTTGGAATGTGAGGTCAAGTGGGCCTTAGAAAGCATCACTACGAATAAAGCTAGTGGAGATGATGGAATTCAAGTTGAGCTATTTCAAATCCTAAAAGATGATACTGTGGAAGTGCTCCATTCAACATGCCAGCAAATTTGGAAAACTTAGCAGTGGCCACAGGACTGGAAAAGATCAGTTTTCATATTTCTCATTCTGACTTACTTCTCTCTGTGTAATAGGTCTGTCTCTTATACACATCTGATGATGGAATTCAAGTTGAGCTATTTCAAATCCTAAAAGATGATACTGTGAAAGTGCTCCATTCAACATGCCAGCAAATTTGGAAAACTTAGCAGTGGCCACAGGACTGGAAAAGGTCAGTTTTCATTCCAATCCCTAAGAAAGACAATGCCAAAGAATGCTCAAACTACTGCACAATTGCACTCATCTCACACGCTAGTAAAGTAATGCTCAAAATTCTCCAAGTCAGGCTTCAGCAATATGTGAACCGTGAATTTCTAGATGTTCAAGCTGGTTTTAGAAAAGGCAGAGGAACCAGAGATCAAAGTGCCAACATCCGCTGGATCATCAAAAAAGCAAGAGAATTCCAGAAAACCATCTATTTCTGCTTTATTGACTATGCCAAAGCCTTTGACTGTGTGGACCACAATAAACTGTGGAAAATTCTGAAAGAGATGGGAATACCAGACTACCTGACCTGCCTCTTGAGAAACGTGTATGCAGGTCCAGAAGTAACAGTTAGAACTGGACATGGAACAACAGATGTTCCAAATAGGAAAAGGAGTACATCAAAGCTGTATATTGTCACCCTGCTTATTTAACTTATATGCGGACTACATCATGAGAAAAGCTGGGCTGGATGAAGCACAAGGTGGAATCAAGATTGCTGGGAGAAATATCAATAACCTCAGATATGCAGATGTCAGAAAGTGAAGATGAACTAAAAAGCCTCTTGATGAAAGTGAAAGAGAAGACTGAAAAAGTTGGCTTAAAGCTCAACATTCAGAAAACGAAGATCATGGCATCTGGTCCCATCACTTCATGGGAAATAGATGTGGAAACAATGAAAACAGTGTCAGACTTTATTTTGGGGGGCTCCAAAATCATTGCAGATGGTGACTGCAGCCATGAAATTAAAAGACACTTGCTCCTTGGAAGGAAAGTCATGACCAACCTAGACAGCATATTCAAATCAGAGACATTTTTTTTTGCCAACAAAAGTCCATCTAGTCAAGGCTATGGTTTTTTCAGTGGTCACGTATGGATGTGAGAGTTGGACTGTGAAGAAAGCTGAGCACCAAAGAATTGATGCTTTTGAAGTGTGGTGTTGGAGAAGACTCTTGAGAGTCCCTTGGACTGCAAGGAGATCCAACCAGTCCATCCTAAAGGAAATCAGTCCTGGGTGTTCTTTGGAAGGACTGATGATGAAGGTGAAACTCCAATACTTTGGCCACCTCATGCGAATAGCTGACTCATTGGAAAAGACCCTGATGCTGGGAAAGATTGAGGGCAGGTGGAGAAGGGGAAGACAGAGGATGAGATGGTTGGACAGCATTACTGACTCAATGGACGTGGGTTTCCGTGGACTCCGGGAGTTGGTGATGGACAGGGAGGCCTGGCATGCTGCAGTTCATGGGGTCGCAAAAAGTCAGACATGACTGAGCGACTGAGCTGAAATGAACTGAATGAAAACCCACTGTTTAGTACAGGAAACTCTACTCAGTGCTCTGTGGAGACGTATATGGGAAGGAAATCCAAGACAATATATACATATATATATGGCTGATTCACTTTGCTGTACAGAAGAACCTGACACACCAGTGTAAAGCAACTATACCCCAACTTTAATAAAAAAAATTAAAAATTAATAAATATAGAACAAGTTTAGTTAGAAAAGAGTATTTTGTTCTGCTCACCTGGTGTTCAGTGAAATGATACATTTTAATGCACCTAGTATTACAACATTTCACAGAGAAATAGTGGCTCTTTGCAAAAATAAAAGAAAAAGCTTCTACCTTCCTATGAGTCTGGTCAGGTACTCTTAGTTAACTCAAGAGAAAAACTAAGGCCACAAGTATTTGATCTCATCTTGTAACATTGACACATCAGTGGAGATGATGAAATCTCTCTTTTCTCATCTGTCTTTGATATAATTGTAATAAAAGTTGCTTTATTTCTGAAAACATTGGAAGGTTTCCATGCCAAGCCATCAGGGATCATACTAATTGACTTCTCATTTAAATCTACAATTATATGAGATAAAAAAATAGTCAATTTCCCAGAAATTAGAAGCAGGCTGACCCAGAACTTTTACTCTGTATAAAAGGAGGTAATGATTGCATACTTTACCTTCTTTCTATTTCACTATTTCTAAGTTTTATCACCTTAATGTCTTATTGTCTCTGAAATATAATCCAAGTGGTATCAGATGACCTGTTGAGATTCTGAGAAGAAAAAAGTAGAACTTCTCTTCCTACTTAACTTCTCTCATCCCCTGTCTAATTCTGTTTGTGAATGTTTTTACTATATATAAGAAATCAGTAAATATATATGTGTAGATACATATCTATTGGGGAGTGGGGATGAAGTTTCTTTTTGGTATGAGTACACATTTAAGCCTTCCTCAGTGATAAGTGCAAAGAAATAGAGGAAAACAATAGAACTGGAAAGACTAGAGATCTCATCAAGAAAATTAGAGATATCAAGGGAATATTTCATGCAGAGATGGGCTCAATAAAGGACAGAATGGTATGAACCTAACAGAAGCAGAATTAAGAAGAGTGGGTAAGAATACACAGAAGATGTACAAAAAACATCTTCATGACCCAGATAATCACAATGGTGTGATCACTCATCTAGAGCCAGACATGCTCAAATGTGAAGTCAAGTGGGCATTAGGAAGCATCACTATGAACAAAGCTAGTGGGGATGATGGAATTCCAGTTGAGCTCTTTCAAATCCTAAAAGATGATGCTGTGAAAGTGCTCCACTTAATATGTCAGCAAATTTGGAAAACTCAGCAGTGGCCACAGGACTAGAGAAGGTCAGTTTTCATTTCAATCCCTTAGAAAGACAATGCAAAAGAATGCTCCAACTACCGCACAATTGCACTCATCTCACATGCTAGTAAAGTAATGTTCAAAATTCTTCAAGCCAGGCTTCAGCAATACATGAACCGTGAACTCCCTGATGTTCAAGCTGGTTTTAGAACAGGCAGAGAAACCAGAGATCAAATTGCCAACATCTGCTGGATCATTGAAAAACAAGAGAGTTCCAGAAAACCATCTATTTTTGCTTTATTGACTATGCCAAAGCCTTTGACTGTGTGGAACACAACAAACTGTGAAAAATTCTGAAAGATGGAAATGCCAGACCACCTGACCTGCCTCTTGAGGAATCTGTATGCAGGTCAGGAAGCAACAATTAGGATTGGACATGGAACAATAGACTGGCTCCAAATAGGAAAAGGAGTACATCAAGGCTGTATATTGTCACCCTGCTTATTTAACTTACATGCAGAGTACATCCTGAGAAATGCTGGGTTGGATGAAGCACAAGCTGGAATCAAGATTGCCGGGAGAAATATCAGTAACCTCAGATATGCAGATGATACCACCCTTATGGCAGAAATTGAAGAAGAACTTAAGAGCCTCTTGATGAAAGTGAAAGAGGAGAGTGAAAAAGTTGGTTTAAAGCTCAACATTCAGAAAACTAAGATCATGGCATCTGATCCCATCACTTCATGCCAAATAGATGGAGAAACAGTGGAAACAGTGGCTGACTTTATTTGGGCGGCTCTAAAATCACTGCAGATGATGATTGCAGCCATGAAATTAAAAGACGCTTACTCTTTGGAAGGAAGGTTATGACCAACCTAGACAGCATATCTAAAGCAGAGATGTTAATTGCCAACAAAGGTCTGTCTTGTCAAGGCTATGATTTTTCCAGTGATCATGTATGGATGTTAGAGTTGGACTATAAAGAAAACTGAGCACTGAAGAATTGCTGCTTTTGAACTGTGGTGTTGGAGAATACTCTTGAGAGTCCCTTGGACTGCAAGGAGATCCAACCAGTCCATCCTAAAGGAAATTGGTCCTGAATGTTCATTTGAAGGACTGATGTTGAAGCCAAAACTCCAATACTTTGGCCACCTGATGTGAAGAGCTGACTCATTTGAAAAACCCTGATGCTGGGAAAGAGTAAAGGCAGGAGGAGAAGGGAATAACAGAGGATGAGATGGTTGGATGGCATCACCAACTCAATGGAGATAAGTTTGGATAAACTCTGGGAGTTGGTGATGGACAGGGAGGCCTGGAGTGCTGTGCTTCATTGGGTCACGAAGAATCGGACATGACTGAGCGACAGAACTGAACTGAAACATTTGAGCACCTTTTCTTAGCAGTTTTATAGATGGTGGATTATACATTTGAGATCAATGATAACCACTAACTTTTGCTAGGCACATACACAGATAAATGTACATGCAGCTTAGTATGCATATGTGTATTCATTTGCTACCATTGCCATATAAAATACCATAGACTGGGTGGCGTAAGCAACTGAACTTTATTTTCTAACAGTTTAGAGGCCCAATGGAGAAGGAAATGGCAACCCACTCCAGTGTTCTTGCCTAGAGAATCCCAGGGACGGGGGAGCCTGGCGGGCTGCCGTCTATGGGGTCGCCCAGAGTCGGACACGACTGAAGCGACTTATCAGAGGCCCAAAATCCAAGATCAAGGTGCTGGCAGGGCTATTTTGGAGAGGTTTGTTGTAGGGCTCTTTCCTGAGCTTGTAGACAGCTACCTGCTGGCTGCCTCTTCACATGGCACATACACCCCTGGTATCTCTCCTTGTATGTCCTCTTCTTATTAGGATGCCATGCAGATTGAATTAGGGCCACCCTAACAGTCTCATTTAAATTTGATTACCTCTGTAAAGACCCTGTCTCCAAACACAGTCACATTCTGAGATTTGGGGGTGGGGGAACAGCAGTGAGGGCTTCAATATATAATCTTCAAAGGGGAGCAATTATCAAACTGTTTCTCATAACTTAAATGAGTTAGATATTGTGGCCATTTTACAGATGAAGAACTGAGGCTTTGTAAAGTTAAGAAACAATCATCATCAAGTCTTTTCAATTTTCAAAAATAGATACTTTATTCCTATTGATGCCTATTTTAACCTTCCCTTCTGTGACTACTATCTCTAACTACAGTTGACAGTCTGAAAGACTATTATTGAATCATACATATCATTAACAGATCCAACCAGTCCATTCTGAAGGAGATCAGCCCTGGAATTTCTTTGGAAGGAATGAGGCTAAAGCTGAAATTCCAGTACTTTAGCCACGTCATGCAAAGAGTTGACTCATTGGAAAAGACTCTGATGCTGGGAGGGATTAGGGGCAGGAGGAGAAGGGGACGACAGAGGATGAGATGGCTGGATGGCATCACGGACTGGATGGACATGAGTCTGAGTGAACTCCGGGAGTTGGTGATGGACAGGGAGGCCTGGCGTGCTGCGATCCATGGGGTCGCAAAGAGTCGGACACGACTGAGCAGCTGAACTGACTGACTGAAGGTAGCATGGCAGAATTCCACAGATAAGTATGTTTTATTAACTTAAATTAATTAAACCTATCTTGACATGTGCAGAAAATAAAAAACTAAAATCAAATAGCCTACTTAGCTCCAGAGTGAGTTGGCCTCAGTTAGAATCAAAGCTCTGTCTGCTATAAGCTATTTTGGGCAAATCTGTTAACATATCTAAAACTCAGTTTCTTAATTTTAGAATACAGGATAATATAAGTTACTTCATAAAATGGCTAAGAAGATTAAATGAGCTAATTTATGAAAGGACTTAATTCATTGTACGGCACTTAATGTGAAAATTAAATATGAGCTGACATTATCACTGCCATGACTCTCAACCCTGTTATCATTATCACCATGACATCATCATCATTATCCCCTTCATCATCATCACTAATATTAATACAAGAAATATGTTATATTCATTCTATATTAAATTATATGAATATAAGAAATATAATGTAAGACACAATGGCATTCACCTAAAAATTAGACAATACTGTATATTGCAAAGGGTTGCATCTAAAAAGTGAATCTTTATATGAAAATATAATTTAAATAGTAAAGTTCATATCACCTATAAAAATGTAAAACTATGGAGAGACAGGAAAGACAAATACAGCTAACCCTTGAACAATGTGGGTTTGAACTGGCAAGTCCACTTATATTTTGATTATTTTTAGTAAATATGTACCACAGTACTACATAATCAGTGGTTACTTGAGTCCTTGGATGTGGCATCATGTATACAGACAACTATAGTTACACATGGATTTCGACTTTATGGTGGATCTGCCCTCATAACCCCCATGTTATTTAAGGGTCAATTTTAAGTAATTACTAAAAGGAAGTAATATAGACAATTGCACTAAATATGTCTAACCAGAATTTTATTTTCTATTTGAACAATCTAGAGACCTCTCACCTTAGGGAATGAATATATTGTCAATAAAACTTATGGGAGTCATAACCTTACTCCACTTTACTATGAAATTTAGGTGAGGGAATTCTCACACTGTGTGAAGCTCTATAAAAAGCAGGACTGGCTAGAGGAGAACTTCATAAAAATAGAGTCATCAATAACACGGATCTCTATGTCCTTATTTATTTAAACGTAGCAACCTCTTTAGAGGCAACATAATGATGATGATATATTTCTGTGTGAATTGCCAAGAGGTGTCTTTTGGGCCTCATAACTCACAAAATATGAGTCATTTACTTCTCTGAGGGCTTTCCATTTGAGTTAAAAAAAAATAATTGAAACATAAAAGAACATAACTAGAGAGTTATCAAAATACCTAAGGTCATCATAAAGATCATTTTCCAGGAAAATGTCCCTGAACATCCATGAAATCTTTTTCAAATGTTATCTTATTTCTAATGCTAGACACATTTGAAGAGCTGTAAATAGCAATATAAATGCACATCAAATGCATATAGGGGAACTATTTTATTTTAGAAGCAAATAACCAGCAAGACATATTTCTTAGTATTTATTACTAAGCTATTGTTACTACCTATTGATTGAATTGGGGCTTCCCTGGTGGCTTAGAGGTTAAAGCGTCTGCCTCCAATGCGGGAGACCCGGGTTCGATCCCTGGGTCGGGAAGATCCCCTGGAGAAGGAAATGGCAATCCACTCCAGTATTGATTTGATTGAATGATTGATTGAATTTGAAATAATTCCATGAATACTTTCCAAACACCAACTAGGTGAACTGCCAATGAGTAATGTGCTTATAAAGTAAAAAGATAATTAAAATGGGCCCTTCCTTCTCTCGGCTTAGAGTTCAGAATGAGAGCTAGATATAAGCACAAATATATTGAACAGGGGTAGTTGCTTACAGAGAGTTGAATATGTTATAAACATATGTCAGGAAAAAATTTCAGTGCTGCCCATTGATAACTAAGCAGAGTATAGCTATTAGGAAATTTTTGGCAGAGAACATTCAAGGCAGAATGAACATTGCTGAATAGACAGAAGAGCATCAGAGTATGTACAAACAATAATGAGAATAATACAACAAGAGCACTGTATCCCCGGGGGAAGACTCCAAGAAATACAGCTGGAACTAAGACTGGGTTTTAAGGTGGGATTAAATATTAATACCAAGGGTCTTCAATGTCAAGCTTTAGCAATTCATCAGAAGTAACTCTACAGAGAATCAAAATGATTAGGCATTCAAAAAGTCTTCAGTAAAACTGTGAAAGTGGTTGAACTGGGCCTGTGACTTATAGGCAGGTTAAATAGATAATTTAATAACCTAGGCTGCTGCTACTGCTGCTGTCGCTTCAGTCATGTCCGACTTTGTGTGACCCCATAGACGGCAGCCCACCAGGCTCCCCCGTCCCTGGGATTCTCCAGGCAAGAACACAGGAATGGGTTGCCATTTCCTTCTCCAATGCATGAAAGTGAAAAGTGAAAGTGAGGTCGCTCAGTCGTATCAGACCCTCGGCGACCCCATGGACTGTAGTGTTCCAGGCTCCTCCATCCATGGGATTTTCCAGGCAAGAGTACTCGAGTGGGGTGCCATTGCCTTCTCCGATAACCTAGGCTAGTCCTCCTTAAAGTTTCTTAAATGTATCAGTTCAGTTCAGTTCAGTCGCTCAGTCATGTTCGATTCTTTGTGACCCATGGACTGCAGCACACCAGGGCTCCCTGTCCATCACCAACTCCTGTCGTTTACCCAAACTCAGGTCCGTTGAGTCAGTGATGTTATCCAACCATCTCATCTTCTGTTGTCCCCTTCTCCTCCTGCCTTCAATCTTTCCCAACATCAGGGTTTTTTCAAATGAGTCAGTTCTTCACATGAGATGGCCAAAGTATTGGAGCTTCAGCTTCAAAATCAGTCCTTCCAATGAATATTAAGGACTGATTTCTTTTAGGTTGGACTGGTTGGATCTCCTTGCAGTCCAAGGGAGTCTCAAGAGTCTTCTCCAACACCACAGTTCAAAAGCATCAATTCTTCAGTGCTCAGCTTTCTTTATAGTACAATTCTCATATCCATATATGACTACTGGAAAAACCATAGCCTTGATGGTTTTTTCTAGTCTAACCATAGACTAGACAGACCTTTGTTGGCAAAGTAACGTCTCTGCTTTTTAATATGCTGTCTAGGTTAGTCATTGCTTTTCTTCCAAGGAGCAAGCATCTTTTAATTTCATGGCTACAGTCACCTTCTGCAGTGATTTAGGGGTCCAAGAAAATACAGTCAGTCACTGATTCCAGTTTTCCATCTATTTGTCATGGAGTAATGGGATTGGATGCCATAATCTTCGTTTTTTGAATGTTGAGTTTTAAGCCAGTTTTTTCACTCTCCTCTTTTACCTTCATGAAAAGGCTCTTTAGTTCCTCTTTGTTTTCCACCATTAGGGTCGTGTCATCTGCGTATATGAGGTTATTTATATTTCTCTAGGCAAACTTGATTTCTGCTTGTGCTAAATTCACCCTGGCATTTCACATGATGTACATTGTATATAAGTTAAATAAGCAAGATGACAATATAGAGCCTTGACATACTCCTTTCCCAATTTTGAACCAGTGTGTTGTTCCATATCCAGTTGTGTTGCTTCTAGTTAGGGGGCAGAAAAGCAAACTTAGTTACAGACATGAGTTAGGAGCAGTTAAAGGAAAAAAAACTAGGAATGTTCAGGCCTGCTCACTGTTCTATTGTCTTGTTCTCAAAAAAGGGAAATAGAAAAAACTCATTTATCTTTTTTTTTCCTTTTCATTGCAACAATTATTCTTTTCTTCTTTTTAAGGTGAGAGTTATTTTCTCTTGTAGACTTTTTATATCCTAAGTGGAAGCACAGCTCCCTACTGAACATTTTCTGAGGAGTTTTCAAATATGAGTACTTGCTATATTGAGATAGTTGAATGCAAATGAATAAAAAAATGGTACTTTTTCTGCGTAAGTCCAAGTAATGTATTTTCAGTTCAGTTCAGTCACTCAGTCATGTCCGATTCTTTGTGACCCTATGAATTGCAGCATGCCAGGCCTCCCTGTCCATCACCATCTCCCAGAGTTCACTCAAACTCATGTCCATCGAGTCGGTGATGCCATCAGGCCATCTCATCCTCTGTTGTCCCCTTCTTCTCCTGCCCCCAATCCCTCCTAGCATCAGAGTCTTTTCCAATGAGTCAACTCTTCGCATGAGGTGGCCAAAGTACTGGAGTTTCAGCTTCTGCATCAGTACTTCCAATGAACACCCGGGGCTGATCTCCTTTAGAATGGACTGGTTGGATCTCCTTGCAGTCCAAGGGACTCTCAAGAGTCTTCTCCAACACCACAGCTCAAAAGTATCAATTCTTCAGCGCTCAGTTTTCTTCACAGTCCAACTCTCACATCCATACATGACCACAGGAAAAACCATAGCCTTGACTAGACGGACCTTTGTTGGCAAAGTAATGTCTCTGCTTTTCAATATGCCATCTAGGTTAGTCATAACTTTTCTTCCAAGGAGTAAGCATCTTTTAATTTCATGGCTGCAAGGCTTTAGCATAGTCAATAAAGCAGAAATAGATGTTTTTCTGGAACTCTCTTGCTTTTTCCATGATCCAGCAGATGTTACATAGGTTATTTCCTTTCACTTGAAATGTATATTTCTATATGTTGTATCACAAATGATTTACATGAAAAGAAGTTTTAAAAGTTGAGAACACACAAATAAGTTTTAAAACTAATTTTATTTCATCAAGAATATTTTATTTCATAGTTATACTTCTGATACAAACTCATCATATTAGAAATTGAATTTGCATCATGAAAGAATATTAGAGAATCAAGGTTTAAAGTTTCTGAATGTAAAAATAATTTACCTAACACCAGAGTGTTCTCAAAGCTCCCTGAAATTTGCCAGATAGCCAGAAGGAAAATATAGCTTCATACTTCCAAAGTGACAAATAGAAGATAAAATATATTTCATTATTATACAATGAGATGTATTTACCTAGAGCATCCTCTAAAAAAAGAATACTGTTAAAGTAATAGAATTTGACAGGCTGAATGTCAGATCTATAAGCCTACTATACCCATTCACTAAAGAGGGAAACAATAAAATATTTTAAATATTTTTTAATTGAAGGATGATTGTTTTACAGAATTTTGTTGTTTTCTGTCAAACCTCCAAAAGAATCAGCCATAGGTATGCATATATCCTCTCTGTTTTGAACCTCCCTCCTATCTCCCTCCCCATCCCACCCCTCTAGGTTGATACACAGCCCCAGTTTGAGTTTCCTGAGCCATACAGCAAATTCCCATTGGCTATCTATGTAAGTTTCTGTGTTGCTCTTTCCCTATATCTCACCATGTCACCTTCTCCTCCCCTTTCCCCATTTCCATAAGTCTATTCTCTATGTCTGTTTCTCCATTGCTGCCCTGTAAATAAATTCTTCAGTATCATTTTTCTAGATTCCATATATATGCATTAGGATATTTATCTTTCTCATTCTGACTTACTTCTCTCTGTGTAATAGGTTATAGGTTCATCCACCTCATCAGAACTGACTCAAAGACATTCCTTTTTATGGCTGAGTAATGTTCCATTATATGTACCACAACTTTTTTATCCATTCATCTGTCAGTGTTCAGCTATTGTAAATAGTGCTGCAATGAACAATGGGATACATGTGTCTCTTTAAATTTTGATTTCCTCAGGGTATACGCCTAGGAGTGGGATTGCTAGGTCATATGGTGGTCCCATTCCCAGTTTTTTAAGGAATCTTCATACCATCCTCCACAGTGGCTGTATCAATACACATTCCCACAGACGAACAGTGCAAGATCATTCCTTTTTCTTCACACCCTCTCCAGCATTTATTGTTTGTAGATTTTCAGTGATGGCCATTCTGACCGGTGTGAGGTAATGTTTCATTTTAGTTTTGATTTGCATTTTTCTAATAATGAGTGATGCTGAACATCTTTTCATGTGTGTGTTCAGTTCAGTCACTTAGTTGTGTCCAACTCTTTGTGACCCCATGAATCGCAGCACTCCAGGCCTCCCTGTTCATCACCAATCTCCCGGAGTTCACTCAGACTCACATCCATCACTTAAGGGTGGTGTCATCTGCATATCTGAGGTTATTGATATTTCTCCCGGCAATCTTGATTCCAGCTTGTGTTTCTTCCAGTCCAGCGTTTCTCATGATGTACTCTGCATAGAAGTTAAATAAGCAGGGTGACATCTGCATGTCTTTGGAGAAATGTCTGTTTAGGCTTTTAGCCACTTTCTGGTTGGGCTGTTTTGGTTTTTTTCTTTTTCTGGTATTGACTTGTATGAGCTGCTTGTATATTTGGAAATTAATCCCTTGTCAGTTGTTTCATTTGCTTTTATTTTCTCCAATTCTGAGGGTTATCTTTTTACCTTGCTTATAGTTTCCTTTGCTGTGAAAAAGCTTTTAAAGTTTCATCAAGTCCCACTTGTTTACTTTTATTTTTATTTCCCTTACTCTAGGAGGTGGGTCATAGAGGATCTTGCTTTGATTTATATCATCAAGTGTTCTGCCTATATTTTCCTCTAAGAGTTTTATAGTTTCTGAGCATTTAATCCATTTACATTTAAAGTAACATATGATACATATGTTCCTATTGCTATTTTCTTAATTATTTGGGGTTGATTTTGTAGATCTTTTTCTTCTCTTGTATTTCTTGACTATATAAATCCCTTTAACATTTGTTGTAAAGCTGGTTTGGTGGTACTGAATTCTCTTAACTTTTGCTTGTCTAAGAAGATTTTTATTTCTCTATCAATTTTGAATGAGATTCTTGCTGGGTACAGTAATCTTAGTTGTAGATTTTCCCCTTTCAGTACTTTAAATATATCCTGCCATTCCCTTCTGGCCTGCAGAGCTTCTGCTGAAAGATCAGCCATTTAGTGTATGGGGTTTCCCTTTATGTTACTTGTTGCTTCTCCCTTGCTGCTTTTAATATTCTTTGTGTTTAGTCTTTGTTAGTGTGATCAGTATGTGTCTTGACGTGTTTCTCCTTGGACTTATCCTGTGTGGGACTCTTTCTGCCTCTTGGACTTGATTGACTATTTCCTTTTCCATGTTGGGGAAATTTTCAACTATAATCTCTTCAAAAATTTTCTCATATCCTTTTTTTTTTCCCCTCTTCTTCTTCTGGGACCCCTATAATCTAAAGCTTGGTACGTTTGTTATTGTGCCAGAGGTCTCTGAGACTATCCTCAGGTCTTTTATTCTTTTTACTTTATTTTGCTCTTCAGAAGTTATTTCCACCATTTTATCTTCCAGCTCAATGATTCATTCTTGTGCTTCAGATTTTCTGCTATTTAATTCTTCAAAAGTATTTTGAATTTCAGTACTTGTATTGCTTGTCTCTGTATGCTTATTCTTTAACTCTTCTAGGTCTTTGTTAACTGATTCTTGCATTTTCTCCATTTTGTTTTCAAGGTTTTTGATCATCTTTACTATCATTATTCTGAATTCTTTTTCAGGTAGTTTGCCTATTTCCTCTTCATTTATTTGGACTTCTGTGTTTCTAGTTTGTTCCTTCATTTGGGTAGTATTCCTCTGCCTTTTCTTTTTCTTTTTTTTAACTTATTGTGTTTTAGGTCTCCTTTTCCTAGGCTTCATGGTTTAATTTTTTCTCCTTTTTGCTTTCTGACCTCCTAAAGTTGGTCCAGTGGTTTGTGTAAGCTTCCTATAGGGTGAGATTTGTGTTGACCTTTTGCTTGTTTTTCCTCTGGTGGGCAAGGCTGAGTGAGGTGGTAATCCTATCTGCTGATGATTGGGTTTGTATTTTTGTTTTGTTTGCTGTTTTGATGAGGGGTTCTGCACAGCATGCTACTGGTGTTTGGGTGATGCCAGGTCTTGTATGTAAGTGGTTTCCCTTGTGTCAGTTCTCATTATTTGATACTCCATAGGGTTAGTTCTCTGATAGTCTAGGGCCTTCAGGGCTTGATCTCTGGTCAGGAATGAAGATTCCACAAGTAGTTTGTTACGGTATTCAGTTCAGTTCAGTTCAGTCGCTCAGCCATGTCCGACTCTGCGACCCTATGAATCACAGCACACCAGGCCTCCCTATCCATCACCATCTCCCAGAGTTCAATCAAACTCATGTCCATCGAGTCAGTGATGCCATCCAGCCATCTCATCCTCTGTCATCCCCTTCTCCTCCTGCTCCCAATCCCTCCCAACATCAGAGTCTTTTCCAATGAGTCAACTCTTTACATGAGGTGGCCAAAGTACTGGAGTTATGGTGTTAAGTGAGATTAAAGCAAATATCCAAAAATGAGAAACTAAAGATGAACTCCATACAAATGGCAGTTGCAAAATCAAGCAAATTGTAATTAAAATAATGAAACAGACACATATACGTATACACCATGAGCAAAGCCAAAACAGTCCACCAAAAATAAAGTATGGTAGATTGACCCAGTGAACAAAGGAAATCAAAACTATATTTACCAGTTAAGAAAAAAACTAACTAAAGCACAAACTGGAAAATAAAACTAAAGCAAGGTGTCAAGTGGTGAATAAAGCAATGAAACAAAACTAACAAAATGTTGAGAGGAAAGGAAAGAAGGAAAAGAAAGAATAGATATGCAAAGTTAAATAGAGATAAATGAAGAAGATTTATATATGTTGAAGATTAACAGCAAGGGGAAAAGAACAGTAGGAAATGCAAAGGAATAAATATAAAAAATAGTTTTTTTAATTAAAATTATAAGAAAAGAGAAAAGAAAAAAATAGAAGAAGAAAGAAAAAAAGGGATGGGGGGGAGAAAACCACAAAACTGCAAAAGCCCAATGTACAGGCAGAGTTTTATAACAACAATAAAAAGTGTGACTGAATATACATATATACATATATACCCATAAACAAAATCAAAAGTCCAAAAAAAAAGTAAAGCACAATAGATTGACCTGGAAAACAAAGGAAACCAAAAATTATATCTACCAGAACAAAACTAACTAAAGCACAAACTGGAAAACAAAACTAAAGCAAGGTGCCAATTGGGGAATAAAACAATGAATATAAAACTAACAAATATGTTGAGAGGAAAGGAAAGAAAGAAAAGAAAGAAATAATAGCTATGAAAAGTTAAACAGAGGTAGATAAAGAAGATTTATACACATTAAAGATTAACTGCAAGGGGAGAAGAGCAGTAGGAAAAGCAAATAAAGGGAAAAATGTAGAAAAATAATAATAGATTTAAAAATTAAAAATTAAATTTAAAAAGAGAGAGAGAGAAAAAGGAAAACTCCACAGAACTGCAAAAGCCCAGTGTAGAAGCAGGGGTTTATAACAACAATAAAAAACGTGACTGAGAAGAAAAAAAAGCTCAAAAGCTTAATTAGATTTCATAGTGCCAATAAAATTGATAACTCCAACAGAGGTGGGGGGAGGGAAGAGAAATAAAAAATTTAAAAAATCCAAAAGAATCTACAGAACAAGTCAAAACATAAGAATAATAAATGTTTTTCTTGAATCACTGCTGTCACAGTCCACACACCTCCCTAGGATGCCCTCCAACACTGTGCTGATCTTTGGATCTCCTCTGGGGGCAGCTCAGATTCTAATCTGGCTCTACTCCTGTGTGTTCTTGCCTCCAATGTCCACAGCTATCACAACTAGTGCATTTTTTTGGAGAAGGAAATGGCAACCCACTCCAGTATTCTTGCCTGGAAAATCTCATGGACAGAGGAGCCTGGTGGGCTGCAATCTATGGGGTTGAAAGAGTCGGGCATGACTGAGTGACTAACCCTGACTAACACTTACTTGTAAAGCTGGTGGGAAGACTTTAGGTCTTCTTCCTTAGCCACACTGCCTCTGGGTTTAAATGGTGGTTTTATTTCCACCTCTGTATGTGGATCGTCCACTGGGGTTTGCTCCTGAGGCTGCCCTGGAGAACTTGGGTTTGCCCCTGTGAAGGCCAGGTGTGGAGGAGGTACAGCTGCTTGGGTTGCAGGGGTTCTTGCAGCAGCAGGTACTCAGGAGATGTGGAAGCTAGGGCAGCAGGAAATACAGTGCTCTAGAATCCCATGGACAGAGGAGCCTGGTGGGCTACAGTCCATGGGGTCGCTAAGAGTCAGACATGACTGTGCAATTTCACTTTCACTTTTCACTTTCATGCACTGAAGAAGGAAATGGCAACCCACTCCAGTGTTCTTGCCTGGAGAATCCCAGGGATGGCAGAGCCTGGTGGGCTGCCGTCTATGGGATCGCACAGAGTCAGACACGACTGAAGCGACTTAGCAGCAGCAGCAGCAGCAGAAGGGTATAGCAACCAGTATTAGCCCATACGCTCCAGTATTCTTGCCTGGAGAACCCCACTCCTTGACAGAGAATCCTGGCAGGCCACAGTCTACAGGGTTGCAGAGTCCTGGACATGACCCTGCATGCATAGAAGCAAGACTTTTTTTTTTTTTAACCTGTGCCATCTCTGCCCCAGTTAGAGTTGCATGTGAAGGTGGCACAGCTACTTGGCTTGCAGGGACCCTGGTGGCACCAAGTGTTCAGGGTCACGGACTGCCTCCACCACAGGAGTTATGGCCCTAACAGAATCCTTTTCAAGCCTCTTGTAGCTGGTGATCATAAGGCCTCTTTGGCCAATCTTTTTCAGTAGCTCCTCCCATTCAGGCACTTAGAGGGCTCCCTTGCCTCAGGTTCGTCTCTGTTGTTTGGCTTGGCAGGCACATAGAGGGCCCCCCCTGGCTGGGGTCCTACTCTGTAGATTGGCACATCAGGCACTTAAAGGGGCACCCTGGGTGGGGTCCTACTCTGTAGTTCAGTGCATCAGGCATTTGATGGGTCATCCTCTCTATTGTTCAGGTGAGGGGAGAGAGAGGCTGTGTGATGGCTCCACCCCCCACGCATGACTCAGCAGTATGCTTTGCTTCCATGGCTGCCTGGCTTTCCTCCACAGGCATTTCTCACCACAGTCTCCTCCCTTACACCCCCTGGATCCGTCTCTCCACAGTCCACAGCAACTCTCACCCTGGGATTGCTCCACAGTACCTAAACTCCAGCTCTCAGCTGCTGCACCTTCCAGGGGACCTGTGTCCCTGTCCAGGGTATGTACGGCTGTGGTAAGGACTGTCTGATCCTCATTCCATTTAGGCTGACACAGATCAGTTATTTCACCCTCAGACTTAAATGTTTCTCCTCTGACTCAGACAATTGCCCCAATGTGGGGATCAGACCCCTGGTTCAGTTCCCCCACCTGCCAAGGGCAGGTCCAGTCCTTCTAACACTCCTCTTTTTCCCCATAATTCCTTTGTCCTACCGAGTTTTGTGCAGTTCTATATATTTTTTTCCACTGGTCAGGTACTCCTATCCACTCTCAGCTGGTGTTCTGCATGCTCTTCTGTGTCTGAAGTGTATTCCTGGTGTATTCATGGAGAGAGATGTACTCCATGTCCACCTACTCCTCCGCCTTCTTGTTCTCTGCAAGAGAGAAACAATAGAATATTAAACAGCAAATGTAGCAATGTCTCAATCAAGTGCAAGCTGAATGAAAAGAGGAAATGCTGCATACTTACTTATAACAAGAGGCTGCTAGTGGCTTGAGAAACTCCAAAGCCTATGTAGGGAATATTCTCTTATCAGATTTCCCAAGGACAATGTTCTCATGGTAAAAGCAAAATCAGGAAAGCACTGTATATTTTACAATCTCCTTACAAGGACTGAACAGTTATTCCCCCAACCAATCCTTGATGGCTCATCAGGGTGTGACACAGTTGCAATACTTTGTTCCATTACCAAGAAAAGACAATAACAGAATGTACCAAGAAAGTACAGATGAACAGAAAATGTTAGATTGTTCAGAAGCCTCTTGATTCCTGGGATTTTTGTTAAAGCTTCCAAATACCTGCAGATCCACTTTCTAATATAAATTTCAGTAACAGGCATATAACCACCAAACAGTAAATGTGCTGGTGTTATGTTGGCAAATGGTCTGAACTCAATCTTTCTTCAAATATGGACAGGAGAATAGAAAATTAATATTCTTTCAACTTCTTTGCCATTTTATGAATTTCATAAAATAGAAAGCATCTTCTCCTGGACACATTTTAGGAAAACTCACCCTTTTCTCTTTAGGCCATCCTGAAAGCATGGGGAAAGCCTAGAAAAAGTGAAAACAGTTCCTTCTCTCTTGTCTCATTTATACCACCACAGCCCACTCAAAAAAAAAAAAAAAAACATAATGACAAAGGTAATGCAAAAGGTAACTAGCCTCTCTCCTAAGATTAACAATTATTACATTGCTTATGGCTCTGCCATCCTGTGTCCTTGGATGAAATCTTATCTCTTCAGTTACATCTTGTAAAAGAATGCAAAAAAAAAAAAAAAAAAGAAAGAAATCAGATAAGGGATTAGAATCTTATAGTCGCACTGACACATGATGACCCTTTTTGCATAAATACAATACAGCCTCAACCTGGATTGATTGCAAGCCTTAAGGGCTTGAGACAAGATGACCTTGAAGAGAATGGATTTCATTTAGCTGTCTCAATAGCCACACTTCCACATCTCAGGCCCTAGGCACTAGCCCTAGACACTGCAGCTTTGTGTGCCTCAGAACTTTTCTCATTAGGTACTATGTGAGGTTTTATGTAAAATGATGATATCCTTGAGAATGGTAAATATAATATTACTCAACCCAATCTGAAACATTTTTTAAAAACTCCTATAGCACTGTAAGCATTTACCACATGGCCACTGAATATAGACTATTTGCAGGCAATAACGCTGTAAAAAACAATATTGCATAGGAATCTGGAATGTTAGGTCTATGAATCAAGGTAAACAGAAGATGGCAAGAGTGAACATTGATACTTTAGGAATCAATGAACTAAAATGGACTGGAATTCAGTTCAGTTCAGTTCAATCTCTCAGTCGTGTCCGACCCTTTGCTGCTGCTGCTAAGTCGCTTCAGTCGTGTCCAACTCTGTGCAACCCCATAGACAGCAGCCCACCAGGCTCCTCCGTCCCTGGGATTCTCCAGGCAAGAACAACGGAGTGGGTTGCCATTTCCTTTTCCAATGCATGAAAGTGAAAAGTGAAAGTGAAGTCACTCAGTCGTGTCCGACTCTCTGCGACCCCATGAATAGCAGCACGCCAAGCCTCCCTGTACATCACCAACTCCCGGAGTTCACTCAGATTCATGTCCATCGAGTCAGTGATGCCATCCAGCCATCTCATCCTCTGTTGTCCCCTTATCCTCCTGCACCCAATCCCTCCCAGCATCAGAGTCTTTTCCAATGAGTCAACTCTTCGTATGAGGTGGCCAAAGTTCTGGAGTTTCAGCTTTAGCATCATTCTTTCCAAAGATATCCCAGGGCTGATCTCCTTCAGAATGGACTGGTTGGATCTCCTTGCAGTCCAAGGGACTCTCAAAAGTCTTCTCCAACACCACAGTTCAAAAGCATCAATTCTTCAGCGATCAGCCTTCTTCACAGTCCAACTCTCACATCCATACATGACTACTGGAAAATCCATAGCCTTGACTAGACGGACCCTAGTCGGCAATGTCTCTGCTTTTGAATATGCTATCTAGGTTGGTCATAACTTTTCTTCCAAGGAGTAAGCGTCTTCTAATTTCATGGCTGAAGTCACCATCTGCAGTGATTTAGGAGCCCCAAAAAATAAAGTCTGACACTGTTTCCACTGTTTCCCCATCTATTTCACATGAAGTGATGGGACCAGATGCCATGATCTTCGTTTTCTGAATGTTGAGCTTTAAGCCAACTTTTTCGCTCTCCTCTTTCACTTTCATCAAGAGGCTTTTGAGCTCCTCTTCACTTTCTGCCATAAGGGTGGNATCCTTTGGCATTGCCTTTCTTTTGGATTGGAATGAAAACTGACCTTTTCTAGTCCTCTGACTGCTGCTGAGTTTTCCAAATTTGCTGGCATAGTGAGTGCAGCACTTTCACAGCATCATCTTTCAGGATTTGAAATAGCTCAACTGGAATTCCATCACCTCCACTAGCTTTGATCATAGTGATGCTTTCTAAGGCCCACTTGACTTCAACTTCAGGATGTCTGGCTCTAGATGAGTGATCACACCATCGTGATTATCTGGGTCTTGAAGATTTTTTTGTACAGTTCTTCTGTGTATCCTTGCCACCTCTTCTTAATATCTTCTGCTTCTGTTAGGTCCATGTCATTTCTGTCCTTTATCAAGCCCATCTTTGCATGAAATGTTCCCTTGGTATCTCTAATTTTCTTGAAGAGATCTCTAGTCTTTCCCATTCTGTTGTTTTCCTCTGTTTCTTTGCATTGATCACTGAAGAAGGCTTTCTTATCTCTTCTTGCTATTCTTTGGAACTCTGCATTCAGATGGGTTTATCTTTCCTTTTCACGTCTCTTCTTTTCACAGCTATTTGTAAGGCCTCTCCAGACAGCCATTTTGCTTTTTTGCATTTCTTTTCATGGGGATGGTCTTGATCCCTGTCTCCTGTACAGTGTCACAAACATTCCATAGTTCATCAGGCACTCAATCTATCAGATCTAGGCCCTTAAATCTATTTCTCACTTCCACTGTATAATCATAAGGGATTTGATTTAGGTCATACCTGAATGGTCTAGCAGTTTTCCCTACTTTCTTCAATTTGAGTCTGAATTTGGTAATAAGAAGTTCATGATCTGAGCCACAGTCAGCTCCTGGTCTTGTTTTTGTTGACTGTATAGAGCTTTTCCAATTCAGATGACCATTATATCTGCTACTGTGGGCAAGAATCCTTTAGAAGAAATTGAGTAGCCCTCATAGTCAACAAAAGAGTCCAAAATGCAGTACTTGGGTGCAATCTCAAAAATGACAGAATGAACTCTGTTCATTTCCAAGGCAAACCATTCAACAACACAGTAATCCAAGTGTATACCTCAACCACTAATGCCAAAGAAGCTGAAATTGAAAAGTTCTCTGAAGACCTATAAGACCTTCTAGAACTAACAACACACAAAAGGATGTCCTTTTCATCATAGAGGACTGGAATGCAAAAGGAGAAAGTCAAGAGATACCTGGAGTAACAGGCAAGTTTGGCCTTGGAATACAAAAATGAAGCAGGGCAAAGGCTAACAGAGTTTTGCAAGAGAATGAATTGATCATAGCAAGCACCCTCTTCCAACAGCACTAGAAACAACTGTACACATGGACATCATCAAATGGTCAATACAGAAATCAGATTGATTGTATTCTTTACAGCCAAAGATGGATAAGCTCTATACAGTCAGCAAAAACAAGACCTGGAGATGACTGTGGCTCAGATCATTAGATCCTTATTGAAAAATTCAGGCTCAAATTGAAGAAAGTACGGAAAACCACTAGGCGATTCAAGTATGACCTAAATCAAATCTCTTATGACTATACAGTAGAGGTGATGAATAGATTCAAGGATTTAGATCTAGTAGATAGAATGCCTGAAGAACCATGGATGGAGGTTTGTAACATTGTACAGGAGGTAGTAACCAAAATTACTTCCAAGAAAAAGAAATGCAAGAAGGCAAAATGTTTGTCTGAGAAGGCCTTACAAATAGCTCAGAAAAGAAGTGAAAGACAAAAGAGAACAGTAAAGATATACCCAATTCTTGAGGCAGTCTGAGTGTGGGTTGGAAGCAAATTTCCAGACATAGCATGTTTCAGAAGAGAGTGAGTTTATTAAGAACAAAAAGCAGAGATAAAGTGGGCACTGTGAGCACAGTAGGCTTACCTCCTTACAGGTCAGGGACAGTTGACAGTTTTCATGGGTTTATAGCCAATTTTTACAGCTTCAAAACAGAGAAAATTCCTGCTAGAAGGTTGATGTTAGGTGATTGGTTGGGGTTCTGTAGGGTATTTACTATAGTGGGCATCCTTGCCTAATTGGAAATCAGCAAGCTTGCTAGAGATTATCAGGGGGCTTTTTATCAACAGGAACAAAATGACTCAGTCAGCTTCAGAGGTGCCCTTGATTTTGAGCTCTGCTTCTGTGGCCTTTATGCAAGGCCTTCCACCTGTGGCCTTGGGGACAGGACCCAGCACCAACTGAATGCAGAGCTTCAGAGAATAGCAAGGAGATATAAGAAAGCCTTCTTAAGTGAACAGTTCAAAGAAATATAGAAAAACAATAGAATGGGAAAGACTAGAAATCTCTTCATGAAAACTAGAAATATCAAAGGAACGTTTCATGCAGAGATGGGCACAATAAAGGACAGAAATGACAAGGCTCTAACAGAAGCAGAAGAGATTAAAAAGAGATGGCAAAAATACACAGAACTGTGCAAAAAATGTTTTTAATGACCTAGATAATCACGATGGTGGATCACTCACCTAGAGCCAGATATCCTGGAGTGTGAAGTTAAATGGGCCTTAGGAAACATTATTACAAACAAAGCTAGTGGAGGTAATGGAATTTCAGTTGAGCTATTTCAAATCCTAAAAGATGATGCTGTGAAAGTGCTCCATTCAATATCCCAGCACATTTGGAAAACTCAGCACTGGCTACAGGACTGGAAAAAGTCAGTTTTCATTCCAATCTCAAAGAAAGGCAATGCCAAAGAATGTTAAAATTACCATGCAATTGCATTCATTTCACATGCCTAGCAAGATATGCTCAAAATCCTTCAAGCTAGGCTTCAGCAGTATATGAACTGAGAACTCTCAGATGTACAAGATGGATATAGAAAAGGCAAAGGAACCAAAGATCAAATTGACAACATCTGCTGGATCATAGAAAAATCAAGGTAATTCCAAAAATCATTAACTTCTGCTGTATTGACTATGCTAAAGCCTTTGACTATGTGGATCACAATAAACTGGAAAATTCTTAAAGAGATGGAAATACTGGACCACCTTACCTACTTCCAGAGAAACCTGTATGCATGACAAGAAGCAACAGTTAGCACTAGACATGGAAAAACAGACTGGTTCAAAACTGGGAAAGGAGTACATCAAAGCTGCTTATTGTCACCCTGCTTATTTAACTTATATGAGGAGTACACCATGCAAAATGCTGGGCTGGATAAAGCACAAGCTGGAACCAAGATTGCCTGGAGAAACATCAATAATCTCAAATATTCAGATGACACCACCGTTATGGCAGAAAATGAAAAGAAACTAAAAAGGCTCTTGATGAAGGTGAAAGAGAAGAGTGATAACACTGGATTAAAAATCAATATTCAAAAAACTAAGATCATGGCATCTGGTCCCATCACCTTATGGCAAATAAATGGGGGAAAAGTAGAAGCAGTGACAGATTTTCTTTTCTTGGGCTCCAGAATCACTGCAAATCATGACTGCAGCTGTAAAATTAAAAGACTCTTTCTTCTTGGAAGAAAAGCTATGACAAACCTAGACAGTATATTAAAAACAGAGACAGTACTTTGATAACAAAGGTCCATATAGTCAAAGCTACAGTTTTCCTTGTGGTCATGTATGGATGTGACAGTTGGACCATAAAGAAGACTGAGTGCTGAAGAATTGATGCTTTTGAACTGTGGTGTTGAAGAAGACTCTTGAGAGTCCCTTGGACTGCAAGGAGATAAAATCAGTCAATCCTAAAGGAAATCAGTCCTGAATATACATTGGAAGGACTGATGCTGAAGCTGAAACTCCAATATTTTGCCACCTGATGCAAAGAGCTGGATCACTGGAAAAGACCCTGATGCTAAAGATTGAGGGCATGAGGAGAAGGGGATGACAGTGGATGAGACGGTTGGATGGCATCAATGGACTTGAGTTTGAGCAAACTCAGAGAGACAGTGAAGGACAGGGAAGCCTTACATGCTGCAGTTTAAGGGGTTACAGAGGGTTCTACAAGACTTGGTGACTGAACAACAGCAACAAATGTCTCAGTACACAATGATTGATTCTTTGCTAAATGTCAGGCTAATTTTAAATAATTTTATGCTACATACATTTTCTTTTTCTAAATTCAGGAAGAAGCTGAGAAAAAATGGAGCAAAACTAGTGTAGTAAATCCACAATTTTTATAGCTTCTTAACTACACATACATAGTAGCAACATATAAAATATAAAAAGAAAAGCAAAAGAATGAACAACCTTTAGAAAAAGATAAACTTTAGTAAAATGAAAAAGGAACATAAATACAAAGCAGTGAGGAGAATGGAGACAGAGGTTTGCTGGATCTTGGGTTTGGGAAAAGGTAGATGTAGGCTGAAATTTAGTTACAGATGGCTAGTAGAGACCAAGAGTCCATCATCTGCTGGAGTCTAATTTAGCCTCATTTCTTAAAGAAAGAAGCTGAGAACAACTGCTGCTGATGGCTCTCTGTGACCAGGTCTTGTAGGAGCATGTGAGCTGTGGAGATGGAAGGATATAAACCCAACCTCATAATTGCTTCCCAGGTTGCTCAGTGGTAAAGACCCCATCTGCCACTATATATGAGACACAGTTTTGATCCCTGGGTTGCAAAGATCCCCTGGAGAAGGAAATGGCAACTCAAGCCAGTATTCTTGCCTGGGAAATCCCATGAACAGCGGAGTCCAGAGGCCTACAGTCCACTGGGTTACAAAGAGTCAGACATGACTGAATGACTGAACACTCAAACATAACCTCATAAATAGGAAATCAACCCAGACTACCTCTGTAAATAACTGGACCCACAGTATCCACAAAGTAGTAAAAGCAAAATGATAAACCTGTTCTAGATGCTGATTCCGTGGAGTACAGTTCAGACCAACCATTGAAATCACAAAGGAGTAGGAAGGGAGAAACTGAAGAAAGTTGTGCACATCAACAAAAAGGCAAACAAAAATCAACACTGAAACATAAAATCACTGCATATGAAGTCAATTTGATAAGCATCTTAAAGTAAATATCTTTAGGTGCTTAAAGTTATAACTGACATATACAGTTAATTTAAAAATTTAAATGAAAATGTTAAAATCAGAGAGATCTGTATAAAATAAGCATAGTTCATAATAAAAAAATCCACTAGAAATCTTCTATAAAAATAGAGTCAGTGTAATAAAAACTCTAGTAGATTGTCAGAATAATGGCCCTCAATGTATCATCACCCCTTCAGTCCACACCTTTTTGAAACATGGTTCCCTTGCTCCTTCTATTAGGGCTTCCCTGGTGGCTCAGAGGTTAAAGCGTCTGCCTCCAATGCGGGAGACAAGAATTAGTCTGTTAACATTCTCTCACCTCTTAAAGATACCTTGGGTCTATTTGCACTGACTAAGAGAATATGGCAAAAGTTATACTGTGTGACTTCCTAAGCTTGGTGTTAAGAGGTCTTGAACTTCTGCTTTCTCTATTGTTAAATGAATCTTTTATCATGTGAAGAAGCCAATTCTGGGCTCAAAAGGGTGAGAGGCCATGTAAAGAAGAAACAGAAAGCTACAGCCAACACCAACTGCCGACATGAAATTGAGGCTGAATCCCAGGTATGGAGGAGCCTGGTGGGCTGCCATCTATGGGGTCGCACAGAGCTGGACACGACTGAAGTGACTTAGCAGCAGCAGCAGAAATATCTATCCCAGTGACGCTTCCGATGACCAAAACCATACGTAAGCGGTCCCATATGAGATAAGTGATGCCCAACTAAATTAAACCAAAAAATCGTTAGTTTTAAGCCATGCAGTTTTGAAGTGATCTGTTATGTAGAAATTAAGAACTGACACAAAAATAAGCACCTATAAATCAAGTGCTGCCATAACAAAAACCTAAAAGTTTAGGATTGGCCCTGGGACTAAGTGGTGGGTGAACACTTTAAGGCAGTGAGAAAACCATCAGTATTAATTTGAAAAACAATGAAAAACTGTTCTTTGTGTAAAGAAGGGGATCAGTGATTCAGAGCTATTGGCAAAAGTTAAGCCTTCAATAGCTAGAAAGATAAAAAGTATACTCAATGAATTAATCAGTCTGGCCAAGGAAATATCCAGGCAGGACATGGAAATTCACAACTGGCATTTTATGTCTTTCCACAATAAATACAGAATGAGAGAGAAGAACTAAGGAAAGAACCATTCAGCTGTCAAGCATAATTGAGAGGAAACATAAAGAATTATAAAATAAAACCATTTCAGATTTCTAAACTTTGCAGCTGTGGTCTCAGAGTAAAGATCAAATCAAATGTGTGACTACAGGACCTTTAATTAAGAACACAGAGATTTATGGGCATGCCGAGTAAACCCTCATAGCGATACAAAAAGTTTCTAACAATCTTGAGGACCTTATCTCACAACAGCCTCAGATAGGGCCCAAAGTAAATAGTGATCTCTTTTAAAAGAATCATGGATGTGACTGTTGGAGCATGGAGGAAATCTCAATTAGATTCACAATCAGTCCAAAATCTTTTTGAGAGAGTTGTAACAGGCTCAATTACAAGGAGCAGAGACAGTTCAAAATAAAAATCAGTCTCTGCGAGCCCAAATTTCTATTGTCAGGAAACAGGATGAGAATATCTTTCACAGAAAAATTGGGCTTTTGCTGTGATCCATTTTCTTACCCTGGAAAGGGAGGCTCTGACAAATGCATACAGCTGGATTTCAGGATTGCTGTGGTCTGGGGACTGCTCTCCTCCTCATTCCACTTTTCCCCTTCTCAATTAGGTGCAGCTTTTGTAGTCAATCTGTCCCTGTCTTATTGTGACTTATATTGGGTTTTAGGGTGTGTGAAGGTTGTCTTTTTCCTTCTCAAGTCTCCAGATTAAGAGTGGCTGTACTTGAAGGGCTGCAAATGAGGAGTAGCCTGGCATCCTGCAGTTCATGGGGTCACAAAGAGATGACATGACTTAGCAACTGAACCATGGCACTTTCAATATATGTTGCATATGGGAAAAATATGAGCCATTTGGTCTAGGTGGTGGGTACTATAATAGATTGCTTCCATAATGCCCCTCCCCAAAACTACACTTCTCTTGATTCACATACTTTTGAAATATAACTTGGAAGTTTCTCCCACTAACAGGTAGAATATAATTTTCCACCACTTCAATTCTGGGCTGGCCTTGTTCTAGCTCTAACTGATAAATGTTGGGTAAAATTATATCATGTAAATTTGAAGTCTAGGCTTTAAGAAGCTTTGCAATTTCTGCTTTCAACCTCTTGGAGTATTTCCTTCCTCATATGAACAGATCAAACACAACCTACTGGGGGATGAGAGGTTCCATCAGCATGAGGAACAAAGCACCCCGGCCAAATATCAACATCAATTGCCAGACAGGTAAGTGAGGCCATTTGAAACATACCTCACAGCTGAGCTGATTCTGCCAGCCTGAGCAAGTCAAGGCCAGATCAGAAGAAGAATCACCCAGTGCAGCCAGGCAAACCTGAACAATCATGAAGAAATAAATGATTGCTTTAATCTAAAGTTTGTATGGAGAAGTGGAGTGACTATTATAAGCTATAGACAATCCCCAAGAAAAAGAAATGCAAAAAGGTTGTCTGAGGAAGCCTTACAAATAGCTGAGAAAACAAGAGAAGCTAAAGGCAAGGAAGAAAAGGAAAGATATAATCATTTGAATGCAGAATTCCAAAGAATAACAAGAAGAGTTAAGAAAGCCTTCCTCAGTGATCAATGCAAAGAAATAGAGGAAAACAATAGAATGGGAAAGACCAGAGATCTCTTCAAGAAAATTAGTGATATCAAAGGAACATTTCATGCAAAGATGGACACAATAAAGGACGGAAATGGTATGGACCTAACAGAAGCAAAAGATATTAAAAAGAGGCAACAAGAATACAGAGAATAATCATAAAAAAAAGATCTTCACAAACCAGATAACCACAATGGGGTGATGACTCATCTAAAGCCAGACATCCTGGAATGCAAAGTGAAGTGGGCCTTAGGAAGCACCCCTATGAACATAGCTAGTGGAGGTGATGGAATTCCAGTTGAGCTATTTCAAATCTGGTATTAAAGTGCTACAATCAATATGTGAGCAAATTTGGAAAACTCAGCAGTGGCCACAGGACTGGAAAAGGTCAGTTTTCATTCCAATCCCAAAAATGTTCAAACTGCCACAAAATTGCACTCATCTCACACTCTAGTAAGTTCAGTTCAGTTCAGTTGCTCAGTCGTGTCCGACTCTTTGTGACCCCATGAATTGCAGCACACCAGGCCTCCCTGTCCATCACCAACTCCCAGAGTTCACCCAAACTCACGTCCATCGAGTCAGTGATGCTATCCAGCCATCTCATCCTCTGTCGTCCCCTTCTCCTCCTGCCCCCAGTCCCTCCCAGCATCAGAGTCTTTTCCAATGAGTCAAAACTTTGCCTGACGTGGCCAAAGTACTGGAGTTTCAGCTTTAGCATCATTCCTTCCAAAGAATACCCAGGACTGATCTTCTTTAGAATGGACTGGTTGGATCTCCTTGCTCTCCAAGGGACTCTCAAGAGTCTTCTCCAACACCACGGTTCAAAAGCATCAATTCTTCAGCGCTCAGCTTTCTTCATAGTCCAACTCTCACATCCATACATGACTACTGGAAAAACCATAGCCTTGACTAGACAGACCTTTGTTGGAAAAATAATGTCTCTGCTTTTTAATATGCTATCTAGGTTGGTCATAACTTTCCTTCCAAGGAGTAAGCGTCTTTTAATTTCATGGCTGCAATCACCATCTGCAGTGATTTTGGAGCCCAAAAAATTAAGTCTGACACTGTTTCCACTGTTTCCCCATCTATTTCCCATGAAGTGATGGGACACGCTAGTAAACTAATGCTCAAAATTCTCCAAGCCAGGCTTCAACAGTACAGGAACCAAGAACTTCCAGATGTTCAAGTTGGATTTAGAAAAGGCAGAGGAACCAGAGATCAAATTGCCAACATCTGCTGTATCATTGAAAAAGCAAGAGAGTTCCAGAAATCATCTACTTCTGCTTTATTAACTATGCCAAAGTCTTTGAATGTGTGTATCACAACAAACTGTGGAAAATTCTTCAAGAGATGGGAATACCAGACCATCTTATCTGCCTCCTGAGAAACCTGTATGCTGGTCAAGAAGTATCAATTAGAACTGGACATGGAACAACAGACTGGTTCCAAACTGGGAAAGGAGTATGTCAAGGATGCATATTGTCACCTTGCTTATTTAACTTATATGCAGAGTACATCATGCAAAATTCTGGGCTGGATGAAGCACTAGCTACAATCAAAATTGCCAGGAGAAATATCAATAACCTCGGATATGCAGATGACACCACCCTTATGGCAGAAAGCAAAAAAGAACTAAAGAGCCTCTTGATGAAAGTGAATGAAGAGAGTGAAAAAGCTGGCTTAAAGCTCAATAGTTAAAAAACTAAGATCATGGCATCTGGTCCCATCACTTCATGGTAAATAGATGGGGAAAAAATGGGAGCGGTGGCAAACTTTATTTTCTTGGGCTCCAAAATCACTGCAGATGGTGACTGCAGCCATAAAATCAAAAGACCCTTTCACTGCAGATGGTGACTGCAGCCATAAAATCAAAAGATCCTTGCTCCTTGGAAGAAAAACTTTAACAAATCTAGACAGAATATTAAAAAGCAGAGATATTACTTTGCCAACAAAGGTCCATCTAGTCAAAGTTATGGTTTTTCCAGTAGTCATGTATGGTTGTGAGAATTGGAACATAAAGAAAGCTGAGAACTGAAGAGTTGATGCTTTTGAACTGTGGTGTTGGAGAAGACTCTTGAGAGTCCCTTGGACTGCAAAGAGATTAAGCCAGTCAATCCTAAAGGAAATCAGTCCTGAATATTGAAACTCCAATATTTTGGCCACCTGATGTGAAGAACTGACTCATTGGAAAAGACCCTGATGCTGGGAAAGAACCCACTCCAGTGTTCTTGCCTGAAGAATCCCAGGGATAGGGGAGCCTGGTGGGCTGCTGGCTATGGGGTCGCACAGAGTCAGACACAACTGAAGTGACTTAGCAGTAGAAGCAGCAACTGGGAAAAATTGAAGGCAGGAAGAGAAGGGGAAGACAGAGGATGAGGTGGTTGGATGGCATTACCAACTCAATGGACATGAGTTCAAGCAAGCTATGGGAGTTGGTGATAGGCAGGGAGGCCTGGTGTGCTGCAGTCCATGGGGTGGCAAAGAGCTGGACATGACTGAGCGACTGAACTGAACTGAACTGATAGATAATTGATACTGATAAGTGTTAGATAAAATTCTAACCAATAGCCAAAGAGACTAGTGAATTAGGACATTCACTCAAGACAAAGCATAGTGTAATTAATAACTTTTAATATTAAAAATGTTTTTATTCATTGTTCAGTTGCTAAGTCTTGTCCAATTCTTTGTGACCCCATGAACTGCAGCATGCCAGGCTTCCCTGTCCTTCACTATCTCCCAGAGCTTACTCAAAGTCATGTCCATTGAGTCAGTGATGCCATCCAACCATCTCATCCTATGTCAGCCCCTTCTCCTTCTGCCTTCAGTCTTTCCCAGCATCGGGGTCTTTTCCAATGGGTTGACTCTTCACATCAGGTGGCCAAAGTGTTGGAGCTTCAGCATTAGTCCTTTCAACTCGAAAACATCAATTCTTTGGTGCTCAGCCTTCTTTATTGTCCAGCTCTCACATCCATACATGACTACTGGGAAAACCATAGTTTTGACTGGATAGACCTTTGTCATGAAAGTGATATCTCTGTTTTTTTAACATAATAAGCTTGTCATAGCTTTTCTTCCAAGGAGTAAGCTTCTTTAATTTCATGGCTGCAGCCTAGCTTGAAGGGTTCTTGTGGAAAAATTGAAAATGTATAAGATGTGAAAAACAGTTTTGAAAGAGGCTTAATTATGACTAATAGGAGTTCTGGAAGAAAAGAATGAAGGGAATGGTAGACTATTAATGCCCAGAGATAATTTTTGAGAACTAATTTAAGAGGTTGCACTCTAAGTAGTACTAGGGAGATAAATAAATAGATCCAAATCAGTGCACAATATAGTGAAACTATAGTACAGAAGTATAAAGGAAATATATTTGAAGTGTGTGAAAGACACATTACCCACAAAAGAACAGCAATCCAACAGAGACTTCTCACTTTCATAAGAAGTGCTAAACAATAAGGAAATAATATCTTCAAAGTGTAGCAGGAAAATAATTCAGTCTAAGATTATATATCCAACTAAAATATCTTGCAAGAGTTTAAGAAAAATCAAAAAGAAAACTTCAGATACACAAATATTAAGACTTTCTCACTCACAGAATATTAAGAAGCTAACAAGTAAAGCATGTGCTTAATCTTTATATAGTTAATCTATGTAGAGAAAAGGCATAGATATAAGAACATCAATGTGCACAGAAATAGATAAAACACATCACTGAATTTGATTAGTTAATAACTAACAAATAAAACAACTATGCCATTTCCATGAAAATCAGTTTCACTATGATTTCATTTATCTCTGGAATGGAAAATTTAGTGCCTAGAACATATTCAGTTCAGTTCAGTCACCCAGTCGTGTCCGACTTTTTGCGACCCCATGAATAGCAGCACACCAGGCCTCCCTGTCCATCACCAACTCCCGGAGTTCACCCAAACTCATGCCCATCGAGTCAGTGATGCCATCCAGCCATCCCATCCTCTGTCGTCCCCTTCTCCTCCTGCCCCCAATCCCTCCCAGCATCAGAGTCTTTTCCAGTGAGTCAACTCTTCGCCTGAGGTGGCCAAAGTATTGGAGTTTCAGCCTCAGCATCAGTCCTTCCAATGAACACCCAGGACTAATCTCCTTTAGGATGGACTGGTTAGATCTCCTTGCAGTCCAAGAGACTCTCAAGAGTCTTCTCCAACACCACAGTTCAAAAGCATCAATTCTTTGATGCTCAGCTTTCTTCATAGTCCAACTCTCACATCCATACACGACCAGCAGAAAAACCATAGCCTTGGCTTGATGGAACTTGGTTGGCAAAGTGATCTCTGTTTTTTAATATGCTGTCTAGGTTGGTCCTCACTTTCCTTCCAAGGGTTCACTAAGTATTTATTAGGGCTTCCCAGGTAGTGCTAGTAGTCGAACCCCCCCCCCACCCCACCAGTGCAGTAGACACAAGAGATATTGGATCCCTGGGTTGGGAAGATCCCCTGGAGGAGGGCATGGCAATCCATTCTTGCCTGGAGAATTCCATGGACAGAGAAGCCCAATGGGCTACAGTCCTTGGGTTCACAAACAGTCCGTCATGACTGAAGTGACTTAGCACTCAGGCTTGCAAGTATTTATAAAATAATTTAGGATCTGTGTTTATGAAGAAGATTAAACTATTGAAAATCTCAATTTGGCAGGAAAAAAGTTAGCTATGTAGTTAAATAATTTAAAATTCTACTTAAAATAGAAATATAACTTATAGAGTCCCATACTGCTACTGCTGTTACTGCTAAGTCGCTTCAGTCGCGTCTGACTCTGTGCGACCCAACAGACAGCAGCCCACCAGGCTCCGCCATCCCTTGGATTCTCCAAGCAAGAACACTGGAGTGGGTTGCCGTTTCCTTCTCCAGTGCATGAAAGTGAAAAGGGAAAGTGAATTCCTTCAGTCATGTCCAACTCTTCGCGACCCCATGGACTGCAGCCTATCAGACTCCTCCGTCCATGGGATTTTTCAGGCAAGAGTACTGGAGTGGGGTGCCATTGCCTTCTCCTAGAGTCCCATAGAGAAGGCAAAAAATGAGGAGGGAGAGATGCAAAAAATGATACTAAACAGAAACATCAAATTCAGATGGTGTAATTAAATAAAATGTATCTATATCACTATTAATTTAAATATTTTATACATAACTGTTTTGTGATAATTATAAATCAGAAGAAATGATGACAAGTTTTGGTTACTCACAAGAGACACAACTAAAGCAAGCATATAGAAAAGTTGAAAATAAAGGGCATAAAAAGTGTAACATCAGTAAGTAACTGAAATGGAAATTAATAAGAGCATTTAAGATGAGAATCATTAGTATTGATAAAGCAGTATGTCAGTATAGCAGCCATGCCTTTCTCAACCTCTGCATGCTTTGCTGCTAATGGCTCACACCTGCCCTCTCTCATGGACACCGAAACGATCAACAGAGAATCAGAAGTGCTTGGTGGTCCACATTCTACCCCAGAGAAGCCCATAGCTAATGCTCCAGTTACTGGACTATAAAACTCAGCTCTTTCGCCTCAAGTCAAGATATATCAAGTATAATTTGTGCTCCAGTGTTCACCAAAGGATCAAGCAATCTGAGATGTCACCAAAACTGTATCCTTTCTGGACTCCTTCCCCTTCCTTCTCCTGTTTCTCCTATGACTTCATTTGTTTCTTCTGCAAGTTCTTTCTTAGTAAATCACTCATACTTAAATCTGTGCCTAATTACCTGTATCTGTAACAACTTATCCTGACAAGTATATAATATTAGTTTAAGAAATAATTGGGAGTTTCACTTATGTCTGTGATGTGGAAAGTTGGGAAGAACAATGTTCCCACACTGAAAACAAGAAAGTACTGGATAAATTACAAAGCTGTAACTTCTTTGAACCTGTCAGAGAACTGAGGTCTTGGGCAACCAGTTAGCTTGGAATCCAAGGAAAGAGTATATGGAATCCAATACTCCTGCACACACAAGTATTGCAACACAAATGAGAGAGTATGGTGCCATTCAAGAGGTTAAACAAATTTATCTGTTTTTTTTTTTAAGAAATCTCTAAGATCCAAGTATGGACTAGCATACTGGGAGCCACAAACACCGGCACTCTTTATTACTTGCAAGTTCTTCTCCACGGACCTCTGCTGGAGCTCAAAAAAGGAAGTGGAACATGTTTGGATAGAAGAGAAACCCTCGCATGACTGTGTCTACTTGGATAACAAGAATATCCACTGCTAGAGAAAAGCCACAAACCCCCACTTAAAGCTTTCTTCTTCATGGAACAAAAGCCCTAAACTGTTGGGAAGTTGTAGCACAAACTGCCACTTGACAGCACACTTGAAGATGAACCAATATGCCTGGCATAGCAATAGGAAACTGTTCTGGGACCAGACCATGGTGGCTCAGATGGCAAAGCGTCTGCCTATACAATGCGGGAGACCCAGGTTTGATCCCTGGGTCGGGAAGATCCTCTGGAGAAGGAGATGGCACCCCATTCAAGGGGAAAATCTTGCCTGGAAAATCCCATGGGTGGAGGAGCCTGGTAGGCTACAGTCTATGGGGTCACAAAGAGTCGGACACGACTGAGCGACTTCACATTCACATCACTGTGAGAAGGGCTGGGGACTCTCTCCCTTCCAAGGTCCACTTAAAAGTCCATGGCAGTTTGCTTTCCTTGGTTAGTGAGGCAAGTTTACTAAGAAAATTCCAACCATGAGACCAAGCTGGGCTGCGTTTGAAGTTGGACCAAAATAAAAGAAAATCCCCCTGCCCCTTAAAACTAAGATCTCAAACACAAATTAGCAAGTACCAGCAGGCTGGGTGGCACTAGTGGTAAAGAACCTGACTTCCAATGCTGGAGACATGAGATACAGGCTGAATCCCTAGGTTGGGAAGATCCCCTGGAGAAGGAAATGGCAACCCACTCCAGTATTCTTGCCTGGAGAATCCAATGGACAGAGGAGTCTGGTGGGCTACAGTCTATAGGGTTTTACAGAGCGAGACACCACTGAAGCAATTTAGAATGCATGCATGCACCAGGCTACCGCTGGAAAGAACAGGACAAGGAAGACTCCCTTTCATGTGCAAGAGCAACAGAGAAAGCTAAAACTGAAGGTGGATAGGAATATTAAGAAAAGCACAAACCAGTTTTGAGCATAAGGTACTTGCTAGAAAAATTTGAAGCTGGTGGTACGCTGATGGTAATCATCACGACAAAAATCCCCTGAACCAGCTGAACCATAGTAGGGTTGGTCAAGTCTCCATATTAACAGCCTAGTGGAGAAGACACACACACATTTTTGTGCAAAACTGTTATAACTCAGTCTGTGTCTGTGATATGTTCATGATGCCCAGAATTCAATAAAAAATAATTACAAGGCACTCAAAAAATAAGGAAAGAAGGGCCCACTGAGATACAAAAATTAAATGAATTTGCCTCAAAAAAGACTAGGCGATAAATGTCAAGCAACTATAATTAATAGTTTAAAATTTCTGAGCATAATTTCCTTACCTTCAAGATGAAGATTTAAAAGTGTCTAATTCATATGGATTTGGGGTGGATTAAATGAGATAATGGTATTCAATGGATACTTAACAAAATCCCTAACATGGAATAAGGATTTAGTGGATGATAACAGCTGTGGTCACTATTATTGGGACACATTGTAAGGTTCACTGGTTTTATTCCAAGGGTTCCTGAGCATATGTTCAAGCTTTATGTGTTCACTCCAGGCTGATCACCACCACCTCCTTGCTTCTTCTGCCTCAGCTACAGGCTTTCATCAGGAAAGGGAGATGAAATAGTGGCTGAGCTTCTTTTTCCATTGTGTTAGTAACTTGGGTATTGGTAACTTTCCCAGTTCTCTATTCATAATCATTGAAAGACTTTTCCTCATTAAAAAAAAAAGAAAGTCAGCGACCCCACTGTAGTCTATATATTCATTGCTATCAATGAACTCATAATTGAATTTCTCACTTCCTACTTTTTTGTGTGTCTATCAGAAGACCAATTAGGCTTCTATCAGAAGATGGCACATATACCAATTTAAAATATTTGCAATATACTTTTGAATTATTTCTCTTAACATTAAAATCTCTATTGCTTTTACAAGTAAAATTCACTTAAAACTCTGTATTTACACACTAATCAGAAACAACATATTTCAATGATTACTATTGGCCCTAAAAATTTGGGGTGATCATTCAAAAGACAGAATCTGGATCAAAGAATCAACTTTCTTCCACCAGTCTTTTCAGATTTTATAGTTCCCTTTTATTTTTTCATTTTTTAAATATTTACTTATTTGGCTGTGCCAGGTCTTAGCTGTGGTATGTGGGATCTTCAGTCTTTATAGAGGCTCCTGAGTTCTTTAGTTGTGCCATGTGAGATCTGGTTCCCTGACCAGGGGTCGAACCCAGGCCCCCTGCATCAGGAGCCCTGAGTGTTAGCCACTGGACCACCAGGGAAGTCCCTATAGCTCCTTTTAATGTTTTGTTGCTTGGGTTATTTCTCCTAATAGGGTCCATGTCTTAAAATACAGTCTTCAATTAATAAAATATATAAGATTCAGGCAACAGAACATGTTCATCTGTTCTAACCTTGAGTGCACGCATGCTCAGTCACTCAGAATGGGTCACCATGCCCTCTTCCAGGGGATCTTCCAGATCCAGGGATTGAACCTGTGTCTCTTACGTCTCCTGCATTGGACAGTCTGCTAAGCTAAGTCACTTCAGTCGTGTCCAACTCTGTGCGACCCCATAGATGGCAGCCTACCAGGCTTCCGTGTCCCTGGGATTCTCCAGACAAGAACATTGGAGTGGGTTGCCATTTCCTTCTCCAATGCATGAAAGTGAAAAGGGAAAGTGAAGTCACTCACTCGTGTCTGACTTCTAGTGACCCCATGGACTGCAGCCTACCAGGCTCCTCCATCCATGGGATTTTCCAGGCAAGAGTACTGGAGTAGGGTGCCATTGCCTTCTCCGATTGGACAGTCTAGGGAAGTCTTATTCTAACCTTAGGTTCTCCTTAATTGTTGTAATCAGCCTCTATTTATGGTGTGAATATCATTGGCCATTTACTTGTAAGCATCAGAAATACTAAGTTTATCTAACATACGACATCTTCATGAATTCTGTAGTTCTTTCAAAAACAATTTATCAATATTAAAGTTAGTGACAGGTGCAACATAAAAGTAAAGCTGTGAGGTAACTTTTCATTCCTCATGTCCCATGTATGATGTCTACTATTGGAATATTGACAGCTAATTGTACCACCACTGAGGATTGATGGGTATGTGCTAATGTTTCCCAGCTACTTTTGTTCTGGTTTCCTCATTAAATTAGGATTAGTTTTTAGAAGGGAATATATTTAAAGAAGGCTAATGGCAGCATGTTAATATCATATAATTCATTCTCTTCACTTTAGAGAGAGGATAACTGGCCTCCCCACATCAGTGGCAAAGCTAGGATTGCAAACCCAGGTCATGTGATTTGAGTCAGTACTCATGACCCCTCTGCTATGCTGCCTGTCAATATTCACAAGGTAGTCAAATTCTGCAACTAATGGGATGACCTTGGAAAGCAACTTAACATCTCTAAGACACACTTCCTCATATGGGAAAAGGGGAATAATAATAATGCCTATCTCACAGTGTCATTGTGAGAATTAGATGAGTTAATTTTTTTTGTTTCTTTTTTATTGGAGTATAACCGTTTTATAATGTTGTGTTAGTTTCTGCTGTGCAACAAAATGAATAAGCTGTAAGTGTACATATCCCTTCCCTCCCACCTGCCTCCCATCCCCACCACCCCACCAACCTAGGTCACTTCAGAGCACCGAGTTGAGTTCCCTGTGCTTTATAGCAGGTTCCCACCAGCTGTCTATTTTAGATATGATAGTGTGTATATGACAATCCTAACCTCCCAGTTCACCCCACCCTGTCCCCTCCATGCCCACATATTTGAAACCACTTACAACAGTGATTGCCATGTTGTAAGCACTGTAAAGGTATTGGCTGAAAGAAGTTTTGTTACTTTTAAATACTACTCTGGGACTATTTTATTTCATACCATTTATAATTTTTATAGGAAGATTAAAAATGGTAGTGCAAATTGCAATTAAATAAAATAACAATTGTTAGACCATAGCTGGAACAAATTAGAACACGTACATAAGATTCTCCTTGCATTTGTGCAACCATTTGCCTGACATTGCCAAGTTCTGCTGCTGCTGCTTAGTCCCTCAGTTATGTCCAACTCTGGACTATTGCCCTCCAGGCTCCTCTGTCCATGGGATTTGTCAGGCAAGAATACTGCAGTGGGTTGTCATTCTCCTCCTCCATGGGATGTTCACCAACCAGGGATCAAACCTGCATCTCCTGTGTCTCCTGCATTACAGGCGAATTCTCTACCTGCTGAGCCATCAGGGAAGCCCATTACTGAGTGAATACATACCTATACAAATCCCATGTGAAAGAAAACATACTCATAATTCAGTGATATTAACTATGCTAGCTAGCATTTACTGGATACTTCCTAGACACATGTTAATGTATTCATTTGAATTGCCAGAATAACTCTATGGAATAGATGCTACTATTATCCTTATTTTTCAGATTAGTAAACTGAGAAACAAAGAAGTAGCTTATGTTTGTGAGCACACAGCTGACAACTGGTAGAGCTGAGATGGTATAATTGGTCATGTCCTGAGCATTTCCCAATTTTGCCTGTCCTCCACTCTTCCCTTCCCCCCAAGTGCTAGAATCCTGAGTAATATAAGGAAAGACTATATAAGAAAAGACTATATAAGAAAATGATATATGTAGTTTCTATATGTAGCTTCCTCACTGTCCGTTGGTAACAAACTATAAAAGGACAGTTCTGTGGAAAGTGATCACGTTCTGAAAGTAACTGAACCTTAGTTCCTGTCTCCACTTTAGTGAAAAGACTAAGGTTGCTAGTGAACCTGATGTTTTCCCTGGGTATAAGAGAGCTGAGGATAAACACAGCAAAGATAAAAAAGCAGATGCTTAATCTGAAAAAAGTAAGACATTTTATGAAAGTATTCATCAGACTTATTGAAACAGTCTTGGATTTTCATTGATCACTGTTTCACCATGCATTTTTTATTTGCATAACTTTTTCTTTTTTGGCCACTCAATCACTTCTAAACTCTTCTGCCTCCAAAGGTAAAGAGCTTCGTGTTCTGAAAGAAAGGAGGAAACTCCTGAGAGAGCTCGTAGATCTGAAACCTAGAACATAATTTTCTAAATCAGTGACTTACTTACACAAGATTGCAAACCATAGTGACTCTGAGCATGTTTGGTAGAACTGAGTTGAATGGACTTGTGCAACAATCCAGGCTACATCTACACAGGGAGGGTTTGTGATCCACATGTTCTTTAAAATTGGGCAGCACTGATCATGGAGACATAGCTCCTTTCCACTTTCAGGAGTCAGATATAAAGGATATGGAGAGAATCTTATTTTTTTCCCTGATACATATTCTATTACACTGGTAGCAATGGCAACAAAAATAACGAGGCCTTGACAAGTACTTCAGGGAGAAATTGTGAGCTGGAAAGATGCCAGGAGAGGCAGACTTTGATACACTACTGGTGAGTAGACCTTAAGAAGCCTTCTCCATGGTGAAAACAGAAGCATGCTTGAGTTGGAGACTTACTTGCTTACCCCAGGTAATCAAAGACAATGAGGTAATGAGGTAAGAAGGTAGGGTATGCTAGTAAAAAAAACCCTTAAGCTACCAGGACACTGCCCTTTAGCCTTTGCATGGACAAATATTGAGAAGCAGAGGCTTTGACATTGTCTTTCTCAGTACACTGACTCAACAAGTATCTCTTTCCAGTTCACAATATGCTAGGCATCGCTAATACATTGGCCAACTAGAAAGATAGTTTCCTGCCCCCAAGAAGCTGATAGAGCAGAAGAGAATAACTGTACAATTAATTATAATTGTGATAAGTGTGCGCAAAGAAGTTGAGAACGTTTTAGGAGCCCATAATGGGAAACTAATCTTCGCTTAGGCAAGCAAAACAGAAAGAGGCATTTAAGCTGATGCCTCAAGGATGGATAGACTTCAGCTTTGCTCTCTGAAGACAATGGGGGAAAGCTGATGGAAAGAACATCAGACAGAGGGAAAAGAGACATAGCCTTGATGGCCCCCTCACAAGCCTGAATTCATGCTTTAACACTTCATCTCTCTTCACCCACCCAGGACCAGGTAAGGACTAAGGAAGGCATAATGATGATATTAGCTACTGTTTCATATGCTTTTTATGCTCCTCCAAAACACTGAACACTTTGATACCTTATTTAATCCAAGCAGCAGCCCTGTAAGGAAAGGGCTATCTTCTTTCCATTTTACACATGAGGAAGCAAAAGTGTGTGCTGCATATAAATGATGGAGAAGGAAATGGCAACCCACTCCAGTGTTCTTGCCTGGAGAATCCCAGGGATGGCGGAGCCTGCCATCTATGGGGTCGCACAGAGTCGGACACGACTGAAGCGACTTAGCAGCAGCAGCAGCAGCAGCAGCATATAAATGATAAAGTCAGGAATTCAAACACAGGTGTCCCTGATGCACACCCTAAAAGAAATTCTTTCCACAATCCCTTTCCACATATGTTAGAGGGAAAAAGAAGCAAAAAAAGTAGTATTCAGTACAAGCAGAAGAAATTATCATGGGGAAAACGAATGAGGAGAAGAATTCTCCTATCTGCCTATTTGTAACATGTGTGTGTGTGTACAAGCACACATACTCAGTCGTGTCTGATTCTTTGAGACTCCATGGACTATAGACCACCAGGCTCCTCCATCCATGGAATTTTCCAAGCAAGTCTACTGGAGTGGGTTGCCATTTTCTCCTCCAGGAGTTCTTCCAGACCCAGGAATCGAACCCTTGTCTCTTGCATCTCCTGTATTGGCAGGCAGATTCTTTACCACTTGAGACACCTTGGAAGGCCCTCAAAAAACAATGCCAAGTGTCTACTTGCCTACTGTGATCAATACCAGCAAGCGCCAATGGGCAGACCATTACAGATGATCAAGTTTTGTTCAGAGTCTGAGTCTTCTGTTTTCTGGTAAGGTGTCTGTCAATTCAAAGCCCAGTATACTTGATTTCCAGCAGAAAGAGCATTTTTCAAGGTGAAATTGAAGGTGATCCTTCTCAAAAATACCGATCATTTCACACAGGAAACGTCTTTTTCTTGAGCCAGGTTTTATCATTGCCAGACAGCCATACTGTGGGAGACAATTCTCTTAAGGACCGAAGTTGTTTTTATATTTGCAAAAAAATGAAAAAGAAATGTTGTAGGGGAAAAAAGTTTCACAAAGATCAAAGTAATTCAAGTACAACACAAGAATATACCACAAAATTTCAGTGAAAAGAAAGCTTTAAAATTCACTCAAAAATAACATCATACCATCAGAAGACTTAATTTCTTTCATATCACCCAAGGAGATAGGACTGATCATTCTCAGAATGCACTATTCAAAGAGAAGAGGCCACAGATCCATTCATTTGTTAAGAGTTGTCAACTCTGGGTGTTAAAACTCATTTCAATCACACAAGAGTAAGGCACTTTCTAGTGAAAAGTGCCTCACTAAAAGGTATCTTTTAGTGAGTCAAAACAAAGAGAAAAATCAATACATTTTTTTCCAACCAAAATGTATGTCTTTGATTCTGAGAGAAGACAGAAAAAGAAAAAATTTTAACAGTAATAGTGACATTAAACTGTAACACTCCTTTTCTTCATATTTTTTAGTGATCATTTTTTCTTATGTGGCATATAAAATGTTTATTTCCCTTTTTCTAAAATTCATAATAACTTTCCTGGGACTGAGTTTCAGACTCTTTGGAAACTACTGATATATTAACTGTGGTGTTGGAGAAGACTCTTGAGAGTCCCTTGGACTGCAAGGAGATCCAACCAGTCCATTCTGAAGGAGATCAACTCTGGGATTTCTTTGGGAGGAATGATGCTAAAGCTGAAACTCCAGTACTTTGGCCACCTCATGTGAAGAGTTGACTCACTGGAAAAGCCTCTGATGCTGGGAGGGATTGGGGGCAGGAGGAGAAGGGGACTACCGAGGATGAGATGGCTGGATGACATCACAGACTCGATGGACGTGAGTCTGAGTGAACTCTGGGAGATGGTGATGAATAAGGGAGGCCTGGCGTGCTGCGATTCATGGGGTCGCAAAGAGTAGGACACGACTGAGAGACTGAACTGTACTGAACTGAACTGATATATTAATTGATTTTTTAAAATTCTCTTATAAGTTTGAATTTCACTTAATTGCCACATATGGCCTTTCCTTTAAATATTGACTCTTCAGCAGGTAGTGTCTATAAATAAAACCAGATTTCAAAAATCCTCCATAATAGGGGAATGAAAATTTGGTAGATTTTACTTACCTGCCAGAACTAAAAAAAAATCAATATAGAGTTGAAGAAATGTGCTTATGTTTGGAGAGTGTGGATAAATAAGACATAAAATACATGTGTGTAGTCAGTGCTAAGAAATGATGCAAAGAAGAGGAGAAGCAAAGTCAGACAACTCTGTCTCCAGTTCAGAAACTGGGTAAGACCAATAGTTGTAGCTAGAGTGGGGGACTTTAATAAGGGTTGAAAAAGAGAAGAATATGGGCTTCCCAGGTTGGGCTTCCCTCATAGCTCAGTCGGTAAAGAGACCTGGGTTCGATCCCTGAGTCAGGAAGACCTCCTGCAGAAGGAAATGACAATTCACTCCACTATTCTTGCCTGGAGAATCCCATGGACAGAAGGGCCTGGCAGGCTACAGTCTATGGGGTTGCAAGAGTCAAACACGACTGAGCGACTAAGCATTACTAAGCATTAGCGTTACTAAGTCCAGGTAACGCTAGTGATAAAGACCCTGCCTGCCAATGCAAGAGAGGTAAGAGAGGCGGGTTCCATCCCTGGGCAGAGAAGATCCCCTGGAGGAGGACATAGCAACCTATTCTACTATTCTTGCCTGGAGAATTCCATAGACAGAGGAGCCTGGTAGGCTACAGTCCGTGGGGTCTCAAAGAGTCAACTGAAGCGACTTAGCAGCAGCAGAGAAGAATCTAAAAGCTAGAGTATTATCTGATCCTCTGACTCGACAGAGACAAAAACAGAAGGAAAAGAGAACTACATTTACAAAACCAGTCAGATCAACATAAAATACCTAGCACTTTACTCTTCTCAAAGGCTTTCATGTTTTATCCAATGGGCAGCATTATCTCAAATTTATAGATAAACAAGGGACACTAGATGACCTCAGTGTGACCTCAGAGGCAAATGAGTGGCATAACCAACACTACAAGCTGGGGCCAGTGCTCTGTCCATCCAGCCTCCTTGGCAGGGCTTTCAGTTGTACAACTCACATTTATGGAACACTGTTTAGAATATTGGCTAAGCTTTAGGTGGAAAGAGCTCCTAGGTGTGAAGTGTTCCTTCAGGCGATTTACATCATAAAGAGGACATCCAGAGATCATCAGTTAACCTTTAGCCCAAGCTGTTTAGAGGGGTCAATGAGTCAGTCATTGATTATATAATATCCAAAATGGGGGAAGAGTGGAGGCCTCAATTGAAATCCCTTGAATATAAAATTTTCTGAAAATAAATTGGAAATGTATTTTTACTCTAGCAAGAGCAATCCAATAAAAGCAGTTACATGAATATTTAAGAAAGCCAGCTTTGACCAAAAATGCATATGAGGCTGATTAATCTATGAAGCATCCTTTTTTTCTGTAATAACACAACCCATATCTTTCTTATATAAGAAAACTTCAATAAAGTCATATTTAGTGTCAACAAACCTGTCTATGTGATTATTTTCTGATAATTTCACAATCTCTCACCTTCCAATTAACCATGAGATATCATCTCAGGCTACAACACCTCTCAGGCTCATTTACATTACAAAATCTCAGTAAGCATCAGTGTGCTTTTTATGTGCCATATTTCCATTTAACAGATTTATGTATATTTCAACTCCATCAATTACATATACAGTCATAAATCATGGCTGAAAATGTTTATCTTTTTTTTTTTTTGTCTTCATATTTCTCCCATACACTACTACTTTTGTTACTCTAAAACTTAACTGGTAGATTGGGAATGAACAAACTTCGTATGAAAACCTATAAAGTTTTGTATTAATCTTTATGAAAACAAAAGACTCTGAAACTGTTGTTCTAGTGGTTAGTTGTATGCCTTGTTGTAACTTTCAGCTAAAAGAACCAAAATAAAGATTTAGAAAATAAAATAGAGCTTGTGAAACTTTCCCAAAAAATGAGATTATTTTCAAGTAATAGAGGCAAAATATTTGGGGCTTTATGTAAATAAAACTTAATTCTCATTAAATGAAAGAAAAACTTAATGCAGGTTTATCAACTTCTCTTTCTCTCATGTTTCCATCGGATTCCTAGTTATATGCATGTATAATTTTAAATGCAAGTGTAATTTACTGAACACCAAGCCCTTCTGTGCTCCTACTCCATTTTTTATACCCCATTCAGCAGAACTATTTGAAATAGTTGTCCATATTCACTAGTTCTTCTTTCTCACTTTTCCTGTACTGAACTCCTTTTATAAAAAAAGAAAAGAAAAGAAAAAATAGCCCTAAGTCATGTCTTACTCTTGCGATCCCATGAACTGTAGCCTGCCAGGCTCCTCTGTCCATGGGATTCTCCAGGCAAGAATACTGTAGTGGGGTTGCTATTTCCTTCTCCAGAACTCCTGTTATAATCAGGCTTTTATCCCCAGCTTTCCATAGGAACAAGTGACCTCCATATTGTTCAAATCAATAGCTACCTCTCTATTCTCTGTTTTTTAAAGTATTTTTTAAAAATCAAGACTACATTTTTAGATAGTGTTAGGTTCACAGCAAAACTGATGAAAACATGCAGACACTTCCCATATACATCCTGTCCCTATACCTGTACAACTTTCCCTATTATCACCAGAATTGTATGTTCATTATGATTGATGAAATTACATATGATATGATATATGATATATGAATTACATATGATATGAAATATCATAATCACATTATGATTTGCTCTTGCTATTGTATGCTCTATAGCTTTGGATAAATGTATTATGACATATATTCACCATCAGAGTATCACACAGAGTATTTTCACAGCCTTAAAAATCCTCTGTGCTTGCATCTTCCCTTGAAGATGTTTTGCAAGACCGAAGACCCTTTCACTTAACTTCCCCACTACTTCTCCCTCTCTATTCTGCCTTTTGACTTTAGCTCCTCATTGCTTCTTTCTCTCTGATCTATAAAAGAACCTGGCATCCAGACACCAATAAGAAGGTTATTTTGAGGCACTAGCCTGCCATCTTCTCTGTCAGCTCTTTTCTGAATAAAGTTGTTTTCCTTGCTTCAATACCTCATCTCTCAGATTCATTGGCCCGTGTTGTGGAGAGCAGAGTGAGCTTGGACTTGGGTAACAATTCCTGAAGAATATTCCATTTCCTAAATGAACCAGAGTCTATTTACCCACCTACTAAAGGACATGTTAGTAGCTTCCAAGTTTTGGCATTTATGTATAAAGTCACTATAAACATCATCAGCTAAAACATATAGTCACAACCTAAAGGTAGAGTGCTATTTTATTTGGTGGGAATATTTAGGACTCTAAGCTTGGAAGACAGCATCTCAGTAGCTCTGAGAAAACTGTTTCAAGGAGGGGAAGTCAGTCTATTTACGAGCTTGTAACAAAGGGAGCAGGCAGTATGAACATCAAAGATCAGGATTCAAGTTAAGGAATTTAGCATTCTATGTAGGGAAAGATGCAAGTTCTGGCCTCAAAGAATTCACTTCCATATGCACCTCAGTTGCCTGCCAGGCTCCTCTGTCCATGGGGATTCTCCAGGCAAGAATACTGAAGTGGGTTGCCATTTCCTTCTCCAGGGGTTCTTCCTGACCCAGGGATAGAACCTGTGTCTCTTATGTTTCCTGCCTTAGCAGGTAGGTTCTTTACCACTAGCACCACCTGGGAACTCTTACACCTCACTTATCTGGGGCCAATCCTGTTTCCTTGCTAACTTTGCTTCTTGCATCCCCCCTGCTCCTAAGGAATCACCATGGGGGATGGCATCATCTGCTGGATCACAGTTTTGGTAGATCTCATTCATATTTGGAGGCCAGAAATCGCTGATGGCTGTGACATTTCTTGTTTATTGATATGGCAAGGAGACATCTTCATTTCACAGCATCCATGTGTAAGATTTTATGTGGACATGAATTTTCAGCTCTTTTGTGTGGATACCAAGGAGCATGATTTCCTGACCAAATGGTAACAATATGTTTAGTTTTGTAAGAAACTGCTAAACTGTCTCCCAAAGTGGCTGCACCATTTTTAATTCCCACCAGCTGTTGATCTCCATTCCTCTTACCACTTCCTATTGTCAGTGTTTCAGATTTTGGCCATTGTCGTAGGTGTGTAGTGACATCTCATTGTTGTTTTAGTTTGCCTCTCCCTCACAACATGTGATATGGAGGAGCATCTTTTCATGTGTGTGTTTACCATATGCATGTCGTCTTTGGTAAAGTGTCTGTGCGCTTCCCTAATAGCTCAGTTGATAAAGAACCCGCTTGTAATACAGGAGACCCTGATTCAACTTCTAGGTCAGGAGATCCATTGGAGAAGGGATAGGCTACCCACTCCAGTATTCTTGGGCTTCCCTCGTGGCTCAGCTGGTAAAGAATCCACCTGCAATGCAGGAGACCTGGGTTTGATCCCTGGGTTGGGAAGATCCCCTGGAGAAGGGAAAGACTGCCCACTCCAGTATTCTGGACTAGAGAGTTCCATGGACTATACAGTCCATAGGGTTGCAAAGAGTTGGACACGACTGAATGATTTTCATCATCTGTTAACATCTTGACCCATTTCTCAATCTGGATGTTTGTTTTCTTATCGATGAGTTTTAAGAGATCCTTGTATGTTCTGAATAACAATCTTTTATCAATTGTGCTTATGTAAACATTTTCTCCCAGGGGATAGTTTGCCTTCTCATTCTCTTGACAATGTCCTGCAGAGAAAAAGTTTATAATATTAGTGAAATCCAACTTATCGAATCTTTCTTCCATGGATCCCACATTTGGTGCTTTAACTAAAAATTCATCACCATTTCCAAGTTAGCTGTGTCCACCTTCTACTTAGTCCATTTCTTAACCACGTGCAACACTGCTGGCCAGTTCTCATGTCCTCTTTCTTGAAACACTCCCTTTCCTTTGCTCCCTAGACATCACACTCATGTGCCCCACTCACTACTCCTTATCCATCACTTTGTTCACTGTGTCTCCTTTGTTTGAGCTACAAATGTTGGGCTGTATCTATGTTCATTTCAAACTTTCCTCTTGACTAGTCCTGCGGCTTTCAATTTCATGTTCATTCTGTTGCCCTACATGTATGTCTTGACTCCAACCTCTGTTGAGCTCCACAGACAACTAACACCATTGCATACTTGATATCTCCACATGCATGTCCAGTAATTGTGTAAAATATGGTCCCATTAGAATTACCGAATCCCCTAGATCCTTCCTATCCAGTCAACTGGATCTCAGTAAATAGAAAAATCTTTCATCCAATGGCTCAAACCAAGAACCAAAAAGTCTTTGAGTTTTCTCTTTCCCTCATTTCCCACTCAATCTCTTAAAACTGTTATAATTTTACCTCTACAATCTATCCTGAACCCATCTAGAATTTTTCATCTCTAATGTCAGTAGCCCAGTTTTGCCTCCATATCTTTATTAACCTATTCTAATAACTTCCCAACCTTTCCCCAGCTCCCCCTCTATAACCGTCACCCACACAATAGCCTAAATAATCTTATAAAAAGTAAACCAGATGATCCATTTTCCCTGCTTAAATATCCAATGGTTTCCTTTTATACAGAAAATAAAACCTAAGTGCCTTACTATGGTTCACAATACCTTTTATCACCTGTCCTTCTCTGGTCTCCCTCCTTGCCACTCTAACCCTTACTCTAACCATGGTGAAGTGATCATGGTACACTCACTTGATACTCAGGGTCTCACTCTAATCATGGTGCAGTGATCTCCATCATCTTTTATTTTCTTGGACATAGTGAATCTCATTTCTGATTTTGATTTTTTATTCTTCCTTACACCAAAAATGTTCTGAACTAGATTTTCTCACAACTGCTTCCTTATTATTAAACTCAATTCAAATGTGACCTCCTCAGAGAGGTCTTTCCTGATCACCCAACCCATCCTAGGACTACAATCATTAGTTTTTGCATAACTTGTTTTGTTTCCATCATAGATTTTACAACAATCTCAAAACATCCTAACTAGTGCTATTGTTTATTGTCTGTCTATTCCTCTAGTAAAATGTGAGCTCTAGGAGGGCAGACACTTCATCTCACTTGTCTTCCTATTGCTGTTTCCCCAATGTTGGGAACAGTGCTCATCACATTGTGGAAACTCAATATATTTTTTAGATAAAGGGCTATACAAAGTACCATGACTCTTGTTTTTGTAGTGAATGGAAATCAATTAAATTGCACAGTCATAGATCAATTAGCTGAAGGATCTTTATATCAATTTTCATATAGAACTTATTTTTTAATAGAACTTACAGTCATACTTAGATACCAGGAGATTATGTTTATTTCATCTTTCAAATGTGTATATTCTTTGTGAAGCCATATTTCTGAAGAGTTAATTTAACATTACACTACTATGCATTTTTTAAAATGTGGCTGTCTTCTACTAAAATGGCACACATCCCAGTGCAATATCCAGGAACTAAAATCAACAGCTAAATTTTTTATTTGGAAGATCGTCCAGGAGTCCAGGCTAAATTAGAATAAGGTATATCTTTATGTCTAAAGCACTGCCTTGATTTTATTATTCCCTGCTTCTCATCTCCCAGTAGCATCTATTGCCAGCCTGCCATTGTCAATGGCACATGCTATCTTTTACTCCTATTTACCAGTTTACTGTCAGTTTATATTCTATCACTCCAAACAGACATTAGGCTTTTGGTATGCTGCACTGTAAGTTCTATCAAAAATCAGTTATTTAGAGACTTCCCTAGTGGTCCAGTGGTTAAGATTTAGCCTTCCAAAGCAGGGGGTACAGGTTTGATTCCTGGTTAGGGAACTAAGACCCCACAGGGCTTGTGACCAAAAAACCAAAAACAACAGAAGCAATATTGTAACAAATTCAATAAAGACTTTAAAATGGTACACATAAAAAAAAAAAAAATCTTAAAAAACAAACAAAAAAAGTTACTTGATAGATATTGCAAAATATTATGAAGACAATCATTATAAATATCTAAATTGAAATCTATTCTATCTTTAGTTCCAAGCACAATGTGAAAATTAAACTAAAAATGCCAAACAATTAATTTTGACATTGCAATATTTTTAACTGTTTTTACATGTCTTCTTTATACTTTACACTTATTGACACATAATGAAAAAAACTTCTTTCTGTTCTTTACACATCTTGGAGCAATGATATGTAGAGTTGATCCTCTCAGAAACTGCTCAATGGATATTGTTGTTGTTGTTTAGTTGCTAAGCTATGTCTGACTCTTTTGCAACCCCATGGACTGTAGCTCACCAGGCTCCTCTGTCCAGGGGATTTCCTAGGCAAGAGTACTGGAGTGGGTTCCCAATCCAAGGACCTAACCTCTGTCTCCTGCCTTGCAGGTGGATTCTTTATCACTGAGCTACTTGGGAAGCTCAATGTATATTCAGTTCAGTTCAGTTCAGTCTCTCAGTTGTGTCTGACTCTTTGTGACCCCATGGACTGCAGCATGCCAGATCTCCCTGTCCATCAACAACTCCCCAAATTTACTCAAACCCATGTCCATTGAGTCAGTGATGCCATCCAACCATCTCATCCTCTGTGGTCCCCTTCTCCTCCTACCTTCAATCTTTCCCAGCATCAGGGTCTTTTCAAATGAGTCAGTTCTTCACATCAGGTGGCCAAAGCATCTGGAAATCCCAGTACCTACCTTTGTGCATGCTTAATCACTCAGTCGTGTCCGACTCTTTGAGACCCCATGGACTATAGCCCCCCCAGGCTCCTCTGTCCATGTAATTCTCCAGGCAAGAGTACTGGAGAGGGTTGCCATGCCCTCCACCAGGGGATCTTCCCAACCCAGGAATTTTATCCAGGTTTCCTGCATTGCAGGCAGATTCTTTACCACCTGAGCCACCAGGGAAGCCCACCTACCCTTGAGACTTCCATTAACATAATCATGGTGAAACAAGGGCTTGTTAGAAACTGTACGCACTTGAAAATAAGGGGGTCATTCTAGGGAATTAGTTGTATCACAGGGAGAAAAATAGAGAGTACTTCACTGCCCTCACTTGAAAATGCTGAGTGAGTAACATCTGGCCTTACCCCCAGCAGCAGCGGTTCCTAGATGCCATACCACTGTGTGGTTTGCAGGTGTTGGGGTCACCAAGGCAGACATGACTCACACAGACACTGTGTGAGCACCACTTTCCTCACCTGGAGGAGGGACAGAGCAAGGTCAACTTCAATAGTAAGCACCAGTCCCCCAGGCCCCATCCTGCATGCGCACACCCTTCTTGTGCTGCAGCAAAGTCTTCTTCCCTCCCCGTAGAGCAGAAATAGCAGTGGGTTGGCCAGATGCAGTATAATGCATCACACTTAAGCAGAATAAAAGTATACATCAGGTCCAGAACAGGTCAAAGATTCCTGAACAAAGAGAAATGCCCTGCACAGGCTGAGATAGCTCTTTATCTCTTTGCAATAAAATGTTCAAGGCCCAGGGCCAATCTTAGGCATCTGTGTAGAGATTGAAAGACTGCACTAATGAGATTGTCTTTCCCCATGTAAAATGTAATGACTATCTCAGTGCTATTTTATAATAACTGAGGACCAGACAATTAACTGGAGTTTCTCTCTCAAACCCTACCCCCATGCCTCTTTTCCCAATTGCTAGGTGCTTTCACCATTTAGGAAGCAGAAATACCTTTCTGTACAGCTGTTCCTTACGAGAAAGATTAATATAGCTATGGGAGAAAAAAAATTGGTTTCATGGTTTAAAATATGCTCTTCAGAGTTACATCAAAGAAAATAGTCTTATTTCTTAAACTATATTCAGCCTATATGAATCAGATAGTTAAAATAGAAAAGTTATTTTGTTTGTTGGTTTTACATTCCTGCAACTTGGTTTTCAACATGTAGAGACAAATTCTAAAATCAGTAAAATGCAAGGTTTTCCTAGAATAAAATATAAGTTTCAGTTATATTAGCTGCTATAACAAACTCCATGGCTTAAGTTCATATGGCTTAAGGCCAGGGACATCTTCTGACCTGGTGACTCAAGTTCTGGTGTTGTATCTTTTTGCCTTTTCACACTGCTCATGGGGTTCTCATGGCAAGAATACAGGGATGGTTTGCCGTTGCCTCCTCCTCCTTCAGCTGACGCTGAAGCTCCAATACTGATGTGAAGAGCCCACTCATTGGAAAAGGCCCTGATTCTGGGAAAGATTGAAGGCAAAAGGAGAACCGGGCAGGTAGAGGATGCTAGTTAGATAGCATCGCTCAAAGGACATGAATTTGAGCAAACATTGGGAGACAGTGGAGGAAAGAGGAGCCTGGAGTGCTGCCATTCATGGGACCACAAAGAGTTGGACATGACTTAGCGACTGAACAGCAATGAAAGCAAAGGCCAGGGAAGTTTACTTTTTTGAACGTGTAAAAGTACAGTGAGGGTGTTCCCGGTTGGTAACTGCAGGGGGCGCTATGGTCACCGTAGTGGATCATGGATATCCAGTTGATAGAGGATTTGTTTTTTTAAACCTGTGTCTTTTTACATCACCATGGGTTTTCATATCTGGCCAAGAGTAAGGAGATGAAAATGCTGGGGTTGAGCCTCCTTAGGTATTTCTTAACTGCTTGGTCTGGGGGGTGGGGGGCAGAGAAGTGAACGTCCTCCATTTACTTATACGGCACGATGGCCCCAGCCAGATGGAGCAGGAGCTGCTAACAATTCTTTTCTCTGGAAGAGAAATAAGGTGGGAAGTCCACAAACTGATTTGATTCTTAGCAATGAAAGTGCAGTAGAGAAGGCCAAAAGAAACAAATACATGGGTTGGGGGTTTGGAGAGCTGACGGGCTTTGTGCCCAAATCCTGTATGGCGCTCAGAGGAGGTGACATCATCTCATGAAGCCTTCAGTGATAGCACGATGTGAGGGGCACAAGTGGAGTGGACGCGGTGGCAAATTAGTTCTAACCAGATACAAAGCTTGAAACAGCCCCATCCTCAATCTACCAGAGGCCCTTGTGAAGCAGGAAAGCATCTGACCGTAGTTTGTCCCACTCCATACTGATGGCAAGGCCGGCTCCAGCGGCTGCCCTGCCGTGAAAACCAGGACACAGAAGAATCAGCGGAAACTGTGACTGGAGAACGGGGTGCCGCTTAGACATGAACAACAGGTCTCAGCAGGGACGTCTGCTGACAACCAAGGCTGTGCTTGTGTGGGTGGGTTTAGATTTTTCCCTCCTGAGAAAATAGCTCATTTAAATAGAGGTGCGTGCATGCTTCAGTTGTGTCCAACTCTTTGCAATCCTCTGGACTGTAGCCCACCAGGCTTCTCTGTCCAGGGGATTCTCCAGGCAAGAATACTGGAGTGGGTTGCCATGCCCTCCTCCAGGGGATCTTCCCAACCCAGTGATTGAACCTGGTCTCTACGTCTCCCGCATTGGCAGGCGGGTTCTTTACCACTAGCACTACCTGGGAAGCCCCTAAATAGAGCTACAGAGAAAAGTGAAAAAAAAAAAAAAAGTCATTTATATGTATAGTAGAGTTTTGGTGACTTGAAATACAATACCTGCCACATCTAGATTCTGAATAATGCTGCATTAGTAACTGTCTCAAAAACTCTCAGTTTAAAAAAAAAAATTTTCCATTAAAATTGACAGTTGGAAAAGGATATAGGTTTAGGTTCACCTTTCCATTTCAAAATTGTATTTAGTAAGACTCTTTAGTCATTAAATCAATATTAGTTTCTGCAGCATAATCAAGTTGAGGCTCACATATATGAGATGATTGTTTTCTGTTCTCTTCCATGACACCTTAATATATTTGCTATTTTTCTCCCAGTTGGCAGCCAAGTGTTATTTCCACCCATGAGACATTACTTGTAGCTGATTATGANTCTTTAGTCATTAAATAAATATTAGTTTCTGCAGCATAATCAAGTTGAGGCTCACATATATGAGATGATTGTTTTCTGTTCTCTTCCATGACACCTTAATATATTTGCTATTTTTCTCCCAGTTGGCAGCCAAGTGTTATTTCCACCCATGAGACATTACTTGTAGCTGATTATGAAAAAGGATTCCTCTCATGGCTGGTGGCCATTCGGGCCTGTCACTCAACTGCCACGTCAGTGGCTCTCGAAGATGTCTGCCGTTAAGTACCCAAAACTTTGTTTTTTTCCCTTAAATTTGGCTTTGTTGGGTCTTAGTCACAGCATCTGGGATCTTCATTGCTGAGTGCTGGATCTTTGCTGCAGCCTGTGGGATCTTTAGTTGTATCATCTAGTTCCCTGACCAGGGATAGAGACCAAGTCTCCTGCAATATGAGCGTGGAGTCTTAACCGCCAGACCACCAGGGAGGTTCCAAGTGCCCACACCTTTCTCAGATGTTCTTGAGAGACTTACCACTCCCTTTTCACCTTCAAATGGACCGCCTTTGAATCTGTCCATGAAGTTGCCTTTTTCTAAGTGCCTCCAAACAGTTGTCTGTGATGTATTATTACCATAGCACTTCTAAAGTGTATACTTTAAACAGTTTTTAAGTCAGACCATCACATATAGACACAACAAAGTTGGTAAAAATACATCCGGATATTTTTCCATGACGGCCAAATAGACAAGAATTTAACTATTTCTGGATAGATTCACTCAAGCTAATAACCATGTAGCCCATTCCATTCGTGTGTGTTGATAACTTTGGATCTTTTCTCTGCCCATTACCCCTTCAACATCAAGCCTTTCTATTCCAAGTAATATATTTCATTCCAAACTCTTTTATATGCCTTTTTATTGTGTGTATAAGAAGCACCATTTAATTGACTTTGTCATTTCCCTGGGAATTAATTATAAATAGTTACTAAAGATTCTTCCAAGCAAGAGTCATTTTTATCATTTTAAATCTTTCAAACAGTGCTAAATTGATATCATCCTGCAGACTAATCAGGCCACACAAAAGAATAAAATTGAATGTGGCATTAGCCAGTATGTTACTACTAGCTCTTTTTGAAGGATAAGGATGGATCTATAAAATAGAAGCACATGACTCATCAATACAATTATGACATTTTGAGGCTCTGTGCAAAGCAGTCCTGCTATCATAATCTGAATTAGTCTTTATTAAATATCTAACTAAGTACCTTTTTTGATAAGAGAAAATAAAAACCCATGATCTCAAATGTCACAATTTTTCACTGTAATATAAGTCCAGTGTGAAGAAAAGAGTGATGCAGTATTGTGCTTTTACTCCCTCTGGAGAGAGTAGGACTTGAAACTTTCATAGCTCCTTACCCCCAAAAAAGATGCTCTTGGCCACAATTTAGTTTTTACATGAAGACTGTTGACAATAACTTCATAGTACTCGCCTAGGTAATCACTTACCTTGTAAAAGGAGATGTCTTTTCTTCTAGAGTTTTATTGAGTTCAAAATTTCATATAAGTGCCACTAAGACATTGCTTCTCACACAAAAATTTTTTAATGAGCTCACTTCTCAGTTTATCATCACCCTTGCTTCCTGACAACTTTCTGCCAGTTGTTACTTCAAAGGAATAGCACTTTTTTAAGCACAGATAGCTTGATGCCAACTCAACCCCAAGACACTGACTCGAAAAGACTTAACAAAGCAGTGAAAACATCCTTCTCTTTATTGAGATGTACATACTTAAAGAATAATAATTACAATCCAGACAGACTTAGGAACCATTTGGCGGCAAATGTCAAGCTTCATTCCAAACTCCTTAGGTAAAAGGAGAATTTCCTGGGTTTATTATTTGTAGGAAGGGAATAGGTAAAAGTTTAATGGCACTGGAACTGAGAAATCAAGGCAAACTGGACCCCATTTCCAATTCTTATCTCTGCTTCTTCCTATATGTTGTCTTCGTTCTTTCTGATCAGCTTTACCACAAGAGAATGATTACTGAGGAACATTTTGGCACCAAATTGAAAATTTCTAACTAAGGGCTCTCATTGACATTCTGTGGATCAACTACTCACCTGTTGATGACCAGTGATGACTGGAATATCAGCAGTTTGTTAATGAAGCCTCTGTCATAAGTAAATGATTAGAGTTGGAATAGGGATAAGTGAATCTTATTTGGCATAGCAAGTAATAGATGATCACTGTCAGAACTTATACAAACTTGAACTCAGTAATACAAGAACATGTGCATACTCACACTAATAATAAATTGTATATTCATTGTTTGCTTAGTATTCAAAAAATTAATTGAGTGGCGCATGTTTGTAATTATCTAATACAGAAAACAAGGTATGAAAGAAGATCACTTCAAAGCTATATGGTGTGATGACCTTATTGCTTAAGTTTTCCTCTTTGTGCTGTAAAGCCAGTGATCATAACTGTTTATATATATGTTTAAGTATTAGAATAAAAGATCACCTACAATTTTGTCTATCAAAAAAAAAAAGTTGAGCTTAGTAAAGAATTCATATTCTTTGTTAAAAAGATAATGTAAAGCATAAGTGGGCTCTCATTTTGACAGATATTTAGGAGCTCAGTAAAACAAAGATCTAATCTAAGTAAAAAGTTATCAGAAAATAATGCCCATATTACAATTCACTGAGGTTTCAGTTGTTTCAAAATGATTTTTCTGTTAAGGTCAGGACACACATCTACATGAATAATTATAAACAGAGTATCTTGAAATATCAATATGGATCATGAATGTAAGAGAAAGTATTTGTCATTTAACACTATATTTTTCTCCTTCGCCTAACCAGAAGGAGACATATTTTCTCATGAAAATTTTCATCAGTGTTTTCCAGGTTGTCTTCTCATCCAACAAATGCCACCTTATTCACTACTACAGACCATGCAGATTTGCAGATATTTACTTTTAGAAAGTAAAACACACTTT
>SJYT01042324.1:0-30052 GCA_006410635.1 Cephalophus harveyi
CATCATCTTTCAGGATTTGAAATAGCTCAACTGGAATTCCATCACCTCCACTAGCTTTGTTCGTAGTGATGCTTTCTAAGGCCCACTTGACTTCACATTCCAAGATGTCTGGCTCTAGGTGAGTGATCACACCATGGTGACTATCCAGGTTGTGAAGATTTTTTTGTACAGTTCTTCTGTGTATTCTTGCCACCTCTTCTTAATATCTTCTGTTTCTGTTAGGTCTGTACCATTTCTGTCCTTTATCGAGCCCCATCTTTGCATAAAATGTTCCCTTGGTATCTCTAATTTTCTTGAAGAGATCTCTAGTTTTTCCCATTCTATTGTTTTCCTCTATTTGTTTGCAGATTGCTGAAGAAGGCTTTCTTATCTCTCCTTGCTATTCGTTGGAACTCTGCATTGAGATGCTTATATCTTTCCTTTTCTCCTTTGCTTTTTGCTTCCCTTGTTTTCACAGCTATTTGTAAGGCCTCCTCGGACAGCCATTTTGCTTTTTTGCATTTCTTTTTCTTGGAGATGGTCTTGATTCCTATCTCCTGTCACAAACCTCCATCCATAGTTCATCAGGCACTCTGTCTATCAGATCTAGTCTCTTAAATCTGTTTCTCACTTCCACCATATAGTCATAAGGGATTTGATTTAGGTCATACCTGAGTGGTCTAGTGGTTTTCTCCACTTTCTTCAATTGCAGTCCAAATTTGGCAATAAGAAGTTCATGATCTGAGCAACAGTCAGCTCCTGGTCTAATTTTTGCTGACTGTATAGAGCTTCTCCATCTTTGGCTGGAAAGAAGACAATCTGATTTTGGTGTTGACTATCTGGTGATGTCCATGTGCAGAGTCTTCTCTGGTGTTGTTGGAAGAGGGTGTTTGCTATGACCAGTATGTTTTCTTGGCAGAACTCTATTAGCCTTTGCCTTGGTGCAGTCTGTATTCCAAGGCCAAATTTGCCTGTTACTCCAGGTGTTTCTTGACTTTCTACTTTTGCATTCCAGTCCCCTGTAATGAAAAGCACATCTTTTGGGGTGTTAATTCTAGAACATCTTGTAGGTCTTCAAAGAATCATTCAACTTAGCTTCTTCAGCATTACTGATTGGGGCATAGACTTGGATTACCATCATATTGTATGGTTTTCCTTGGAAACAACAGAGATCATTCTGTCATTTTTGAGACTGCATCCAAGTACTGCATTTCGGACTCTTGTTGGCTATGATGGTAGCTCCATTTCTTCTAAGGGATTCTTGCCCACAGTAGCAGATATAACGGTCATCTGAGTTAAATTCACCCATTCCAGTCCATTTTAATTCACTGATTCCTAGAATGTTGACATTCACTCTTGCCATCTGTTTGACTACTTCCAATTTGCCTTGATTGATGGACCTGACATTCCAGGTTCCTATGCAATATTGCTCTTTACAGCATTGGACCTTGCTTCCATCACCAGTCACATCCACAGCTGGGTGTTGTTTTTGCTTTCTGTCTGTCTCTTCATTCTCTCTGGAGTTATTTCTCCACTGATCAGTTTTAAAGATAGTGAACAGCAAATGAATAGACTTGGGAATATTATAAAGCATTTTGTGTTCAAGGAGGCATAATACTTCTGATATGAATGAAACCAGTGTACCTGGATTGGGAATGGAGATGGAGAGATTGGGAGAGAGCAGTAGAGAGCAACAGGGAATACCTAAAAGCGATGCTGCATCTAGAACATTTTCTGAAATGCAATTCCAGGTACTTTCATTGATGTTCTATCACAGTGCTTTCCAAATAACTCTGCCAAAAATATTGATGAGCACTCCATTAAAAAACCAAACCAAACCTCCCTATTCTGTAGTCAAATACATTTTAGGACCTTCAGTTAAATTAGGTAAGTAAGGTTTCTTAATGCAAGATTTTTCCAAGCATTTAATATGCTAATATTCATACATCTTTTGAATCTTAAGCAGAACAAATGAAAGAGGTATTCCTCAAATGTATTTGACTGCAAAAAACAAAACAAAACAAAACAATCTGAGCATATTTATCAATAATGTAAGATTTCTAGGTTCCATGGAGATCGACTTAGGATTTTCTATGATCTATAGAATAGTATTTCCTTTCTATCTATCTATATATCTGCATTATCTATTTATTTATCTACATAAATAGGTTGATAGTGCTCAGTATGAGTTTGTAAAGACATTAATTGCCAGCCCATTGTAATTTTCAAGCCTACATTTTATGTAGAGTGCTACTCCCTTGGATAAGTTAAACACTGTAAGGATCAAAAAATGATTTCATATTCAAGTCAGTAGTGAAAAGATGGGTCAAAGGGTTTTGTCACCACAGTTCTCTGAGTGAGATTGAAGACCTAAGAGAGAGGAGAAGATGAGTGGAAGAAGGGCCTGGATGAAAGAAAGGAATTGAATAAAAATGCAGGGCACATGGTTAGGTTATTCTTTAGAAATGAGAGATCCTTTTCTTTGCACCACACTGAAGGAAGGAAACCCATGATCAATAATTCTGTGATCTTTGATCTATTGCTTTTTAGACAGGTGAGATCTTGACTGTCCTCATTTAAAGGCTACATAGAGATAAGACCCTGACTATTTAAGTTACTTTGAAGAATTCTGAGAAAGAAGTTATATATAAAAGTCTGCTTTAAAATAGATGGCTACCAGCCTGGATAGTTCCTCCAATAAAAGTTGACAAGAAAATGAATTATGGACTACAAGATGGTGCAATTTGGCTGACTTGTAACTACTTGAAGGGTTGTACCTAAAATGTAATCATTCATTCTTTCATGTGTTCTTCATATATTGATTGGCAAGAAACATGAACAGGTGATTCACAAAAGATATATTCTAATGGCCAAAAAATCATACAGAAAAAAGCAAAAGTTTAGCTTGGCTTTGGCTGCACAACATTGTTCTAAGGAGAAGTCATTTCTTTCCTACCTCATGTATAGCACTCTCACCCCAACTTCCCAGGAATTCTATTCCAGGGAAGAAGTGGTGTAGGTGCTGCACAGGAATATGCCAAGGTGACAACTTGGCCTTGGTGTAAGGGGTTATCTTTTGTGTGTGCAACAAAAAGTTTAAAGGATCTTTAGGGCCCATGCCCTTTTGGAACTGAGTACCTGATGCAGTAAAGTGAATCTGGGGCTACATCCCAGATGAGAAGCATCACCATTCTAGTGAGAGTAAATAAGGGAACCACTACATTTTTAAAAGCAATTAAGGTCAGTTTCCATTCCAATCCCAAAGAAACGCAATGCTAAAAAATGCTCAAACTACTGCACAGTTACACTCATCTCAGTGCTAGTAAAGTTATGCTCAAAATTCTCCAAGCCAGGCTTCAGCAATATGTGAACCATGAACTTCCTGATATTCAAGCTGGTTTTAGAAAAAGCAGAGGAACCAGAGATCAAATTGCCAACATCTGCTAGATCATTGAAAACGCAAGAGAGTTCCAGAAAAACATCTATTCTGCTACTATGCCAAAGCCTTTGACTGTATGGATCACGATAAACTGTGGAAAATTCTTCAAGAGATGGGAATACCTGACCACCTGACCTTGGGGGGGGGCTCCAAAATCACTGCAGATGGTGATTGCAACCATGAAATTAAAAGATACTTACTCCTTGGAAGGAAAGTTATGACCAACCTTGATAGCATATTAAAAAGCAGACATATTAGTTTGTCAACAAAGGTCCATCTAGTCAAGGCTATGGTTTTTCCAGTGGTAATTTATGGGTGTGAGAGTTGGACTGTGAAGAAAGCTGAGCACTGAAGAATTGATGCTTTTGAACTGTGGTATAGGAGAAGACTCTTGAGAGTCCCTTAGACTGCAAGAAGATCCAACCAGTCCATCCTATAGGAGATCAGTCCTGGGTGTTCATTGGAAGGACTGATGTTGAAGCTGAAACTCCAGTACTTTGGCTACCTGATGCAAAGAGTTGACTCACTTGAAAAGACACTGATGCTAGGAAAGATTGAGGGCAGGAGGAGAAGGGGACAACAGAGGATGAGATGGTTGGATGGTATCACCAACTCAATGGACATGGGTTTGGGTGAACTCCAGGAGTTGGTGATGGACAGGGAGGCCTGGAATGCTGCGATTCATGGGATTGCAAAGAGTCAGACACGACTGAATGACTGAACTGAAACTTATTGAAAGACCAAGGAAAAATTAATATTGGCAGTTATAGATTCACCAGGGCCAGAAATTCTGCTTAAGTCTGGTAATCAGAATCTGTTTTTAAAGGGTCTTTCCTTTAAAACATACTTCTCCTTTGTGGTCATACCAAGAGGTAGAGTTGTGGCTACAGTAAACACAGAACAAGGATTCAAAGATTCAGGGCTCTCTTTCTTACTATTAATCCAAAAATGCAAATTAAAACAGCAAGATATCTTTCTGGTCTATCAATTTGGCAGATATTTAAAGATATTACGCAGCATTGATGAGGGTGTGGGGGCATAGATAACTCCTATGACTGGTAGGAGTGTAAATTAACTCAATCATTTTGAGGAGTAATTTGACAAGCTTGTATCAAAAGCTTTAAAAAAAAACCCATGAGGCATTCCACTTCTAAGAATTAATCCTAATAGGATAATTCTAGGTGTGCTCACAGATTTGTCTATATGCATATTCATTGGAACATTGTTTAATTAATAGAAAAATTGGAAATAAGCTAAATGCTCACTAATAGAGAACTGTTTGAATAAATTGTGTTATATCATCATGGAATATGATGCAGGATTTGAAATGCTAATATAAAGTAATGACAAGGAGAAAATAAAATGAGATGATTATATGAAATGTAAGGAAAATCAGCAAACTCAGTATGAAGACTTTGGACACTGATTCAACAAGCTAACTATAAATAACCATTGATGAGATAATCCAGGATTTCTGTATTAGGAAATATTTAAAATAATTTTGGGTGATATGACTTTGGGCCTTTTTTTTTTTTTTCTAAATGTTCATCTTTTAGACATGCATACATACTGAAGTATTTACTTATGAAACAATGTGATGCTTGGAATCTTCTTTAAAATAACCCAATGTGGGAAGTGGAGAAAATGGATGGAGATATAATAAAACATAAACCATTCAGCAAATATTGGTAATTATTGAATTAGGTGGTAGGTGCATAGGGATTTATTATACAACTATTTCTCTTTTTGTATTTATTTGGGATGTCATTGTGTAAATAAAAATAATTTTGTTCAATAATTATTTAGGTGAAATATTTTCACAGTTTATACAAATATTTTCATAGTGAAAAGTTTTATAGTTCACATTTTCAGTAATACTCTCTCCCCTCTACTAGTCTCTCAGTCGTATCCAACTCTTTGCGGCCCCATGGACTGTAACCTACCAGGCTCCTCTGTCCATGGGATTTTCCAGGCAAGAATACTGGAGTGGGTTACCATTTCCTTCTCCAGGGGATCTTTCTGACCCAGGGATCGAACCCAGGTCTCCTGCACTGCAGGCAGATGCTTTACCCTCTAAGCCACCAGGGAAGTCCTCTATAGTATTCAATAATACGATCAAAAAAGATATTAACCAGAATATATAAAGTGAATATCTGATATATATGAAAGAATAAAGCATATTGAAATATTGGTAATAGCTATATATTTACTTTGATCATGTTTATCATTTTTATCTTTGTTTATCATTACTTGCTAAAGTTATTTTTTTCTTTCCCAATAAATGTTCAGTACTTTAATCATAAAAACAGATCTAATAAAACACTTATTGAGCTCTTATAGTTGAGTAGACACTGTGCTTAGATTGAGAGGTGTAGAGATAAAAGCCATAGCCACTGGCTCAGGGTACCCAAGGTCTAATGATGAAAGCCCACGTGCTGATACATAGACACTCTCCACTGTGCTAAGTGCAATAATAATGGAATGAATACAAGACTGTGAGAGGGACTGCCAGACTCTGCTAAACAGATTTGGGAAACACTTCACAGGAGGCCTATTTGAATTGATCTTTGAGGACTGCAGCAGTTTGGGGAAAAATTACAGTTGACATTAAGAGAAGATCCAATGGAGAACTAGGAAAGGTTTAATTCAAAAGGATTCAAAAACAAAACTTTTCAACAACAAAATTTATTTCAAATAAAATACAGTTTCTAAAGTAGCACTATGATTTACTTTAAATAGATGCCATCAGCATGACTATATTTATTTGAAAGATTGAAATATAATAGCATCAGAAATGAAAAAATGACAGTTCTTCAATCTAATTCTAAGAATGTTACCTCCCAGGTAAATGAAGTATAATTGCAATGAGTATTTCTGAACCTGATGTCTTTCTAAAAGATATAACCAAGAACAACACTTGTGGCAGGATGAGTAAGTACTAACTTACAATAGTTTAATATGATGTTAATGCAAGGAGATCCAACCAGTCCATTCTGAAGGAGATCAGTTCTGGGTGTACATTGAAAGGACTGATGCTAAAGCTGAAACTCCAATACTTTAGCCACCTCATGCGAAGAGCTGACTTATTGGAAAAGACTCTGATGCTGGGAGGGGTTGGAGGCAGGAGGAGAAGGGGACGACAGAGGGTGAGATGGCTGGATGGCATCACTGACTCGATGGAAAACTCACTCGATGGTGAGTTTGAGTGAACTCTAGGAGTTGGTGATGGACAGGGAGGCCTGGCGTGCTGCGATTAATGGGGTCACAAAGAGTAAGACATGACTGAGGAACTGAACTGAACTGAACTGAATGATGGTCAAGCTGGTTTTAGAAAAGGCAGAGGAATCAGAGATCAAATTTCCAACATCTGCTGGATCATTGAAAAAGCAAGAGAGTTCCAGAAAAGCATCTATTTCTGCTTTATTGACTATGCCAAAGACTTTGATTGTGTGGATCACAATAAACTGTAGAAAATTCTGAAAGAAATGAGCATACCACACCACCTGACCTGCCTCTTGAGAAACCTATATGCAGGTCAGGAAGCAATAGTTAGAACTGGACATGGAACAACAGACTGGTTCCAAATAGGAAAAGAAGTACGTCAAGGCTGTATATTGTCACCCCACTTGTTTAACTTATATGCAAAGTACATCATGAGAAACGCTGGGCTGGATGAAGCCCAAGCTGGAATCAAGATTGCCAGGAAAAATATCAATAACCTCAGATATGCAGATGACACCACCCGTTATGGCAGAAAGTGAAGAACTAAAGAGCCTCTTGATGAAAGTGAAAAAATTGGCTTAAAGCTCAACATTCAGAAAACTAAGATCATGGCCTCCAGTACTATCACTTCATGGCAAATAAATGAGGAAACTGTGGAAACAGTGTCAGACTATATTTTTTTGGGCTCCAAAATCACTGCAGATGATGACTGCAGCCATGAACTTAAAAGACGCTTACTCCTTGGAAGGAAAGTTATGACCAACCTAGACAGCATATTAAAAAGCATGAACATTACTTTACCAACAAAGGTCCATCTCATCAAGACTGTGGTTTTTCCAGTAGTCATGTATTGATGTGAGTGTTGGACTATAAAGAAAGTTGAGCGCCAAAGAATTGATGCTTTTGAACTGTGGTGTTGGAGAAGACTCTTGAGAGTCCCTTGGATTGCAAGGAGATCCAACCAGTCCATCCTAAAGGCGATCAGTCAGTCCTGGGTGTTCATTGGAAGGACTGATGCTGAAGCTGAAACTCCAGTACTTTGGCCACCTGATGCGAAGAACTGCCTCATTTGAAAAGACCCTTATGCTGGGAAAGATTGAGGGCAGGAGGAGAAGGTGACAACAGAGGATGAGATGGATGGATGGCATCACCAACTCAATGGACATGAGTTTGAGATAACTCCTGGAGTTGGTGATGGACAGGGAGGCCTGGTGTGCTGTGGTTCATGGGGTTGCAAAGAGTCGGACAGAACTGAGCAACTGAACTGAACTGAACTGAATGATGGACTCAACTCACCACTATGTTACATACTTGAGGTAATAGAAGCTCATGTGTGTGTGCTAGGTTGACTCAGTCACATCTGAATCTTTGTGACCCTGTAGGCCATAGCCCACCAGGATCCTCTCTATCCATGGAATTCTCTAGGCAAGAGTACTGGAGTGGGTTGCCATGCCCTCCTCCAGGGGACCTTCCCAACCCAGGGATCGAAGCTACATCTCTTGTTTTCTGAATTAGCAAGTGGGTTCTTTACTACTAGCGCCACCTGGGAGGCACTTGAAGCTGGTATTTAATCTTTACTTCCGTAAAATTTCAATGTGCATTTTAAATTTGGAAAACATATGTAATTATATGCAATTTTCCGCCATTTTGGTTTAGTATTTTATAAACATTGTTGGTCATGTCTCCCTACATGTCTCTGCTAAAGTGCTGGCTGTTAATTTTTATGAACTTCATTTTCATAATTTATAAAAAGATAGTTATTTTCAGAATAAATTATATGTAAATGGAAGCCCACTCCAGTGTTCTTGCCTGGAGAATCCCAGGGACGGGGGAGCCTGGTGGGCTGCCGTCTATGGGGTCGCACAGAGTCGGACACGACTGAAGTGACTTAGCAGCAGCAGCAAAATTACTTAGCACCATGGTCAAAGTTCATTTTTCTTTTTACCTTCCTTTTTTTTCCTTTTGTCATGTCCAACTCTTTGCAACCACATGAAATGTGCAGTTCATTTCTCTAGGCCAGGATACTGGAGTGGGTAGCTGTTCCCTTCTCCAGGATATGTTCCCAACCCAGGGATCAAACCAGGTCTCCTGCATTGCAGGCAGATTCTTTACCAGCTGAGCCACCAGCGAAGCCCAAGAATACTGGAGTAGGTAGTCTATCCTTTCTCCAGTGAATTTTCCCAACCCAGGAATTCAAACTGGGGTCTCCTGCACTGCAGGTGGATTCCTAACCAACTGAGCTCTCAGGGAAGGCCTCATGTGAAAACTATTTAATAATCATACCTTTACTCTATAATAACTTGGCATGTAATTTTTAAAAAGCAGCATCTGAAAACAAAGAAAAAGGAATGTACTAATAAATGGAATGGAGAACAGTTACTATGTGAAAGAAATTTAGATAACTTCCTTATGTAATATAACAAAATAATTTCCCAAAAGTCTAAAGAGTTAAAACCAAAAGAGGTAAATAGTTTGAAAATATTAACACAGTCATTTTATAACACCTGATAATAAAAAGGAAATGTAAAGGTCTCTGAGCAGAGTTTATATTGAAAATTACCAAGTATTTATGCAGATTTCTGACTGCAGAAAAGCTGGCATGCTCAGTTACTTGAGACTCTTTAGTCTTCAGAAGTTCCGCCTTCAATATTTGAAAGTTTGCAGTTGTTTGCATCCAGGCTCCTTTTCTAAAATGGCAGTTTAGCCAACATTGCTCACAGAATTTTAGTATCTATTTAAATAGTTAATCTAAGGCCTTGATTCGGAAGATTTTCTTCATTCATATGGTGAAAAATATCTTCCAAGGATTTTATGAGTAAATCTTTACCGTATAAGTGTTCTGAGAATGGGCTTTCACTTCACTCTCAAAAAAAGTGAAAAAAATTTTGAAAATCCAGTGAAATACTCTCTTTTCTATGTTAGAAAACCAGTAAAGGTTTATGTAGGAGAGTAGCTTAATGTTAGATTTTGACTTTTTAATTTTTTTTAACAAAACCCTTTGTTCAGGCAATAATTTAAGGCCCTGGCTCTGATAAGTTTAATCAACCTTCATGACCTTAGGCTCTAATTCTCCCAGGATTATGGCTGAGAATTTTGCAGATCCTGAATACCCATATAAGAAGCAATGAACTAAGATAGATTATGTAGCTCCTGTCTTCATCAGAACATTAACACTGCAGTGTTAATTAAAGTTGTTTCCTATGTGTCCAAAGTAGTATAGTTTTTTTTTTACCAGTAGGAATTGGCTGGCAAGGAACATTTTCATAATTCAAAGATCTCAACTACCTATGTACGCCCATTTCAAAACTAGAAACTTAGTGCTTTGGAGCCTTCCATTGTTTTGCCTACCTCGGTATTGATAATGGGCTGTTTGGCTCTCAACCCTCCATTACCTACTACACAGTTTTAGAAGGATGTGCTTGATTCTGAACAGTAATGGAAGAAGCAACTCAGCTTTTTTCATTCTGACCAAACGCAAATCAGCTCCCAAATTTCTAAAGCGTGTGGTTTCAATAAACATCATTACTCACGTGTTTAACTTTGCCACGTGATAAGAAACATCATAGAATTTTTCAGAACACAACTTCTGTGTTGGGCCAATTTGAATTTCAGTAAAATTCAAGCTCTTCAAATCCAGGTTTGAGCTCATGGAAAAGATGTAAACCGTCTGTTCTCTCTTTTGAATAAAAGAAAGTGCAGTAAGGTTCAGGTTTATAAGCTTCCCCTTCTGAAAACTTGCCTTGTGAAAACCATCATCATTTTTATGTCCCAACACACTGAGATTCTGATTGAGCATGCAAAATGCACAATCTTCCTAACTTAAGGCATGCTTGTTATTAACAATGATAGTGACCATAGTCTTAATAGCAGGGTATGGCTTCATGATTGCTTTAATTTCTAAATGCTTTAATCAAATATGTTTTGATTTCTAAAAATGGGAAGATATACTACACTTGAAAATAAGGCAATGCTGTGATTCTGTGTTCTCTAATCATGGAAGTATAACCATAAGCCTTATTCTGTTTAAATATTCACCATAGCATAACTTGAAGTAGAAAGAAGTATTTTCTTATAAAATTTTTCAAAATTAGATGACCTCATCAAATAAAATTGTTTTATACTGGTTTATAGATAAACAAGAATTGAGAATCCGCCAACTAGTTGGCATTGTGTATATGTGTAAGTATATATAACTCTGTCAAGTTTTAGTCCTAGACTTACAGATCCTAGATATTTTGATTGAATATTATTTTAGTATCTGATGCAAAGTTTTAGCATAGGTTCTGAAGCACAGTTGTTGTCAAGGAATGTTTGTAATGCTGAGTTTCACTTTAATGCCTAAAACACAAGTCACGAGCAGAGAGCCCCTAATAAGATCATGATGGCAGCTTAGTTCTTCTTTTCTATTCTCTTGGAAACTCTACAAATGTAGAGAAAGTGAAAATAAAAACAAAGCTCTCATATTCGGTGAAATTGTAAGGTAAATTCCATGTTATTGTTAAGTACTTTTAAGTACAATAGAGTCAGAGCATATGACTCTTGTGGGCAGGGGCAATGGTGGAGGAATGAGAGAACAGAAAGAATGGATACCTCAAATGTATTTTGAGGGTAGAGTTCAAAAATCTCCAGAAATTAATTGCTTCTGAAAAGAAGACCCCATTCTCAGTGGGAACTACTATAAGAAGGGCTTAGATCAAGCAAACTAGGTTTAAGTGCTGCAGGAAATGGAATATCTCATGCGACACCAATAAAATAATATGAAAATAATAATAATATTTAAGTGAAATCTCACTTAAAATTCAAAGACTGTGTCCTTTAGTGATGGCAATTGGTATTGGGACCAATAAGAATATCATAGGACTGATGGTAGAAATCCTAAGAAAGTTGGTTTTAAATTGCAAGGAGGAAGGTAATTATATAGAGGCACCTTTTATTTTTTTATTTTTTATTTTTTTTTAATTTTTACTTTATTTTACTTTACAATGCCGTATTGGTTTTGCCATACATTGACATGAATCCACCATGGGTGTATATGAGATCCCAATCCTGAATCCCCCTCCCACAACCCACCCCATTTCCTCTCTCTGGATCATCCCCGTGTACCAGCCCCCAGCATCCTGTATCCTGTATCGAACATAGGCTGGTGCTTCATTCTTACATGATAGTATACATGTTTCAATGCCATTCTCCCAAATCATCCCACCCTCTCCCTCTCCCACAGAGTCCAAAAGTCCGTTCTATACATCTGTGTCTCTTTTGCTGTCTCGCATACAGGGTCATCATTGCCATCTTTCTAAATTCCATATATATGTGTCAGTATACTGTATTGGTGTTTTTCTTTCTGGCTTACTTCACTCTGTATAATAGGTTCCAGTTTCATCCATCTCATTAGAACTGATTCAAATGAATTCTTTTTGATGGCTGAGTAATACTCCATTGTGTATATGTACCACAGCTTTCTTATCCATTCATCTGCTGATGGACATCTAGGTTGTTTCCATGTCCTGGCTATTATAAACAGTGCTGCAATGAACATTGGGGTACATGTGTCTCTTTCAATTCTGGTTTCCTCGGTGTGTATGCCCAGCAGTGGGATTGCTGGGTCATAAGGCAGTTCTATTTGCAGTTTTTTAAGGAATCTCCACACTGTTCTCCATAGTGGCTGTACTAGTTTGCATTCCCACCAGCAGTGTAAGAGGGTTCCCTTTTCTCCACACCCTCTCCAGCATTTATTGCTTGTAGACTTTTGGATCGCAGCCATTCTGACTGGTGTGAAATGGTACCTCATTGTGGTCTTGATTTGCATTTCTCTGATAATGAGTGATGTTGAGCATCTTTTCATGTGTTTGTTAGCCATCCGTATGTCTTCTTTGGAGAAATGTCTGTTTAGTTCTTTGGCCCATTTTTTGATTGGGTCGTTTATTTTTCTGGAATTGAGCTGCATGAGTTGCTTGTATATTTTTGAGATTAGTTGTTTGTCAGTTGCTTCATTTGCTATTGTTTTCTCCCATTCAGAAGGCTGTCTTTTTACCTTGCTTATAGTTTCCTTTGTTGTGCAGAAGCTTTTAATTTTAATTAGATCCCATTTGTTTATTTTTGCTTTTATTTCGAGTATTCTGGGAGGTGGATCATAGAGGATCCTGCTGTGATTTATGTCGGAAAGTGTTTTGCCTATGTTCTCCTCTAGGAGTTTTATAGTTTCTGGTCTAACGTTTAGATCTTTAATCCATTTTGAGTTTATTTTTGTGTGTGGTGTTAGAGAGTGATCTAGTTTCATTCTTCTACAAGGGTTGACCAGTTTTCCCAGCACCACTTGTTAAAGAGATTGTCTTTACTCCATTGTATATTCTTGCCTCCTTTGTCAAAGATAAGGTGTCCGTAGGTGTGTGGATTTATCTCTGAGCTTTCTATTTTGTTCCATTGATCTATAATTCTGTCTTTGTGCCAGTACCATACTGTCTTGATGACTGTGGCTTTGTAGTAGAGCCTGAAGTCAGGCAGGTTGATTCCTCCAGTTCCATTCTTCTTTCTCAAGATTGCTGGTTTATTATTATAGCAGCCAGTATGCATGAACCATCTCTCCCCTGCATTATCCCTCATCTCTTAAAAATAGCTGGTTCAGTGAAAATCTTCCTTGTTGGTATTTCAGATTAAAGGTACCAGTTTTCAGCTATGTATATATGATATAGAAAGAAATGTGCAAAATAGCAATGGAAGCTTCCTGGTAAAAACAAAACAAAAAGTTAAGAGTAAAATATAGCCAAAAAGCAAAAATAAATTTGATATTCCAATAAGAATTTTAAAATGTAAGAACAAGCTATTGCTGCTATGAAGGAAATCACTCAACAGAAATAAAGAACTCAGGGAAGGGAAGGCCTGAAATAAAGGCTAAATAACAGAAGGAGATAAAAATAATATTGGCATAACATAGGGAAAAAAATAGAAAAAGACAAACTGTTTAAGAAATGAAGATTAAACTTGAAGAAGCCAAAGAGATGGGAAATACAGTAAGGGATTCTATAATCTATTATCATATGATAAACCATCTAAAATCTTAGTGATCTAAAATAATGATTATGTATTTTTTCTTGCAACTTTGTTAGTTGCTGAGCAGTTCTTTTGCTGATCTTGCCTGGATTCCCTATGTAGCTGCATTCAGCTGTTGGGTTACCTGGGAGCTGAGAACAACTGGGATGGCTGGTCAAATTGACCTACTCTTTCTGTGGTTTTTTACTGTCAGTGACTCTAGACAAGTCTTCTTGCAATGATAATGACAACATTCAAAAAGGAAAAGTCCAAATATGCAAGTATTTATTAATCCTTTACTTACGTCATATTTTTTGGTGTCCCAGTGGCAAATCAAAAAAAAAAAAAAATCAACCACATGGCTACGTTCAGAGTCAAGGTGAGAGATGCTGGCATAGAGTAATAGAAGAGGGTGGGGTTCATTGAGGGCCATCGATGTAATGATATAATATCATCTGCTATCTCCCTGATGATTCGTGTTGTTCATTCAGACTAAAGGCTATGATTTTGTGCACCAGGACTGGATATAGAAAATGATCCTTAGGTGTAGTTCCTTGGATATAATTCCTATTGATCCAGAGACTCAAGACAAAAAGGGCAAGTTGTCTACCTCCCTTCCCCCACAGACCCAGCATAGGATGGTGAGCTAGGAACAGTGCAACAGCAAGAGACATTCTCACTTAAAAGGGAAAGTGTTTGAAAGTTTGTAACAATCACTAGTCCATGACAGGTCTGAAATCCAGCTGAGCATATGTTGTCAGGAGTCCTGGAGTCCTGCTTGGGGCAAAGGAATGTTCCTTGGTTGAGACTTCCTTCTGCTCCCTTAGAGTAGTTTTCTAAACCATTGTTTGCCCATAGTCCTTGGTTCTGTCCTATGTGCTCTTGACTCAGATATCTTCAAGATTTTCACTTTTTCTCTAAGAAATATATAAATAGTTTCTCTGTGTTTTCTGTGGTAGAAAGAGACCACAAAGGCCTCTTTTCATTTTGAACTGTCTCTCTTCTTTTTAGTCCAAGTGGATACAACTACTGTAAAAATTCTAATGATTTCCTGTGAATATGGCTGGGGTTCAATTCATGTCTCAGGATCACAATCATAACTCTTTTAAGTTAGAACTCAGTCTAATTTGGGTGTTTCTAGATGCTGTGGGATAATGTTGTTTAAAAATCTTAGAGGCTCTTCTATTTAGCTGAGAGTGTCCTAAGAATCACTTTAAATTGTTGTAAGAACTGAAAATAGGTTTTACATCAATATTCTTGGTTGGTTGTTTACCCTGAGACCATTTATTATACTGAGAATATTTTGCCAACTGGAAAGTCTGGAAATGTTAAATCATTTTATTTTCCAGTCCAGAAAGTTCTGCCTCTTCTTCATGTCTATATTCCTCTTGCAAGCTAAATAGTTCTCTCCTTAGCTTCTCTCTCTCTCTCCCTATGCCTTACCAGATGCAACTAAAAGAAGCCAATTGTCACTTTAAAGGTCCTGCCAGGAAGTATCCTTAGCCAGATACATTAGTTCATCAGGTATAATTCTTTCTTCTGTGTACCAGCACTTGACAGGTTTGCCAAATGTTTGCTGTTATAAAATATGGGCTGCCATTTTTCCTGCCACTAATGATTGCCTCAACCCATTTCAGGCCTCTGCCAACTATTTCTTTGCCATCCTTCAGCCTTTGCCAACAGCCTCCTCACACTTCTCAAGCCTCCATCTGCCGCCCAGTTCCAAAGCCAATGCCACATGTTTTGGGTTTTGTGACAGCCACACCACACTTCTAGGCAACAATTTCTCTATCAGTTATCTAATAATGCCTAACAAAAACCCTATAATTTTGTGGCTTAAAACAATGATTTAATGTTGCTCATGATGCTGTGGGTTGGATGTGCCCAATAACACACTTATACTAGTTCCACTCCCATGGCTGTGTTTAGCTGTTTAATTGGCTGGGAGCTATGTTAAGCTGAGATGGCTGAGCCTCTCTCTACATGTGGTCTTTCATTCTCAAGACATTTAAACTAGGCTTCCTCACATGGTAATGGTAGCATTTCAAAAAGGCAAGCTCCTAAGTGCATGTGTTTATCAAGCCTCTACATTTGTCACATTTGCTTATGACCTGTTGGTAAAGCAAGTCAGAGCTAAGTCAAGAATTGGCATAGAAAAGACTATAAAAGTGTATGGATATCGGTAAGTGTGACTAACTGGGACCCATTATTTAACAATATACCACATGAGCAATAAAGATAGACTTGAAAAAATGAAAGTACAGGAATGAGGAAGAAAAACTAGAGGGGAAAATGATGGCTATAGAATACTAGCAAGGGAGAATGCAGAAAACTAGAAAACAAGAAACAAAACCTATCACTGGTATTTAAAAGTATAAGTAAAGAAATTTTTTCTGAGATATAAAGAAAATAATCTATTGAAAAGTCACTAAAATTAAAACTTAGCAACAAAACATAATTTAAGTGAAAACTGAATGAAAGAAAAAGATCTTTATTTAGATAGATGAGAAATGTAAAGTATGTTAGATAAAGAATATTATAGATAAGATGATGAAAAACACGATTTAAGTATCTAAAACCAAGTATCTTTCCATGTATAAATGGAAAGACCGTGTAGCCCAGGTGCCCTGGAATAATTTCAGTTTATACTTGTTTCATAAACATCAGTGAATAAGATTCTGTTTAAAAGGAAGGGCAAAAATAAGCTAGATGTAATTAATCACTATAATCTAAAATACTAATTCTTATTAGTATCAGAAGAACTAAATAAAATAAAAAGAAAACACATTCCACAAATAAATACAAATAGGAAGCAACAAATTAATATGAACATAAAAAACAAATCCATATCATATTAACAGAGTTATATGTAAGCTTTATTCACCTTTTTAAAGTACTCTTAAAACAAGGTGACTCAAATGAAGGAAAAAGAGAAAATGATAAGTAGGGCAAAGTTGTACCAAATGAATGCAAACACAAAGAACACAGGGATCTTGGTTTTAATTTCAGATAAGATAGAATTCAGGTCAAACTACACTCTCTGATACAAGGAATAACAGTTTTAAAATATTACATGGTATAATTCACAGTACAGATATAACAGTTATGAATACCCACTAGAGTTGGACACAACTGATTGACTAACACTTAACACTTTATGTACTAAATTGCATAGCAGTAACTTTCACAGTTCAGAAATTATGAGAGATACCAAAATAGACTTTAAAATACCCAGAGACTTCTATTCACTGCTCTCGCACCTAGATAGGGTGACTGGAAAAAGCACATTTAAAGTTATGATTGTTGTTGTTGTTTAGTCACTGAGTCCCGCTTGACTCTTTTTGCAACCCTGTGAAGGGTAGCCCTTTTCATACTGTTCATGGGGTTCTCAAGGCAAGAATTCCAAAGTGGTTTGCCATTCCCTTTTCCAGTGGACCACATTTTGATGAAAGGGGGGAGGAGAAGGGGACAACAAAGGATGAGATGGTTGGATGGCATCACCGAGTTAATGGACGTGAGTTTGGGTAAACTCTGGGAGTTGGTGATGGATAGGAAGGCCTGGCGTGCTGCAGTCAATGGGGTTGCAAAGAGTTTGACATGACTGAGCGACTGAACTGAACTGAATTGAAATGTAGCCCACCAGGCTCCTCTGTCCATGGGATTTCCCAGACAAGAATATTGGATTGGTTTGTTATTTTCTCCTCCAGGAGATCTTCCTGACCTAGGGATTGAATCCACATCTCCTTCATTTGTAGGCAGATTTTTCTTTTTATTTTAGTTTTACACTGATCCACTAGGGAAGCCCCAAGGTTATGGTATTCCTTAACAAAAATAAGCAAGAAAATATACATAAAACCCTTTACTTTATAAATTGAGTACATACCCATGTGACATTTAAAATGATTTTTCTAGACTACACTGAAAGTGTCTATACATCTGAAAGTGAGAAATAACTTAGAAAATGATACATCTTTGTGATTCTAATGCAATAAAACTAGACATGATAACAACATATAAAAATATATACAGTTAAAGAAGTTCAGTTCAGTTCAATTGCTCAGTTGTGTCTGATTCTTTGTGACCCCATGAAATTGCAGCACACCAGGCTTCCCTGTCCATCAACAACTTCTGGAGCCTGCTCAAACTCATGTCTATCGAGTCGGTGATGCCATCCAACCATCTCATCCTCTGTCATCCCCTTCTTCTCCTGCCTTCAATCTTTCCCAGCATCAAGATCTTTTCCAGTGAGTCAGTTCTTCACATCAGGTGGCCAAAGTATTGGAGCTTTAGCTTCATCATCAGTCCTTCCAATGAATATTCAGGATTGATTTCGTTTAGGATTGACTAGTTTGATCCTTGCAGTCCAAGTCTTTCTCGAATGCTTTTGGATTAAAGATGAAAATAAAAATGCCTATATGTCAGAATTTCTAGAAAATAACAATATAATAACAATGGGACACAGAGTTAAATCAGAGCTGAGAGGAAAATTCATAGCCTTGAATCTTATACAAATAGAATTGAAAGAATGAAAGTAAAACAAATTTCTGACTAGATGTGTTAGAAAAAGAACAAAACTTTTATATATTTAATATTTTACATTCTTTCAAATAAATGTCATTTTTATTGAAATATTCTTGGTTAGGAGTTCTTAGAATCCAGAGTAGACTGATCCAAGTCAGAAATCAGAGGGCCTGGGGGATATCTGAGAAAGGTCAAAATATTGCATATCTGTTTCTCTTATCTATGGAGGAGCTCACCATAATTCATTTCAAACACTCCTGAGTTTTCATTCTTAATTAAAATCCTCTTAAGGATTATACTTTAATTATTCAAAAACAAGTCCAGTTCTAAAACTGTATCACAATACACCAAATACTATATTTGTAGACAGTCTCAAAAAAAGATCAAATATCTATTATATTGATATATATGTGGATTTCAGAAGGTCTGCTTCTTTTCAAGTGGCTGCCTGTGATGTCTGAAATTCCACCAGGAGCAACTATTCCATTGGTGTAAACAGTGTTACAGTGTTCTCTCTGGTTGGTTTTTTGAGCCTCATACACTGCTACAAAGTGTCCTTGTTAAAACTTTCACCATATTAATTCCTTTCTCGTAGTGAGAGACTGGGAGTTTTGACCAGTATTGTAGTCATTGAACCGACATTTAGTAGTCTGTGGATTATCATGCATAGTGAAGAGAGAGAAAATACTTTGAGAAAATTAGGAAATAGTACCAAAAGGAAATCAATAGATATTAATGATGAGCTTCATCAATTTCAGGATTTATTAGTACCAAACCTATCTACTTTGTATAGATAGGTATAGTTCTATAATATTTTTTTCTTTTCTCTCTACGAACTTAAACACTCCTTGTGGAAAGATATACATCCAAATATTATATCTAGCACACAGTATTTCATATAGTTTTAAGTATACAGAAATTTCTGAGAACATGATTATTGAAATAAAATGTTTCTGTCATTTCTATTTTATTTATTATATGAAATAAGTTTACTTTTCCAAAATGGAAGTGTTACAAATAATAATTTATACTTAATTTCAACAATTAAGATTTTTAAAATATATAGTCCGAGGGGAAAAAGTACAGATTGGGGGAAAAAAACTAGATGCAATATTTTAGCAAGGATACAAACAGTCATACACTGGTGATATCCTTTCAGGTAATGTTCATTTAAGAGTTCTATAAGGACTTTCCTGGGGGTCCAGGGGCTAAGACTTCACACTCCCAATGCCAGGGGCCTAGATTTGATCCCTATATGGGGAACTAGATTCCACCTGCCATAACTAAGAGTTCAAATTACAACTGAAAGAGCCGACATGCCCTACTAAGACCTGGTGTGGCAAAATATGTGTGTGTGTGTGTGTGTGTGTGCATGAGAAATATCTCTGTGGTCCTAATCAAGACTTTTAGTTTTGCCTTCATGAAGGAAAGTGTGATGGGGAAGGTTTGGCTTGCTGTACATTTCCTGAGTGTTTGCATTTTAAGTGAGGGGGTTGGAGAGAGCATTGATAATGAATTATTATTGACAGTCTTCTATGTGGCTATTAAAGCACTGAGCCCTGGGTCCCTGTTCTTATTGTCAAAACTATAGTGCTAAGATTTTTATTTTTGTTTTATTTTGAAGATTCATTTCTTGGCCAGAAACAAAAGGAGAAATAAGGAAGAACTGAAGGGAACGGCCCAGACAATGTCCTCCCTTCTTCCTGGTGTTTTGGCCTTTTCCTGACTCCCTTGTCCACGAGGGCTTTTCCCAGCAGAGAGGGAGCCGTCGTCTTTTGTACCTTCATGGTGCTGGTACCTACCTCTGTCATAGTCTTATCAGATTGTATTACACTTCCTTGCTTCTGTCAGCCCTCTGTGAAAGTATTCTCCTTAAAGTAAAGGCTCTGTCATATTTACCTCTAATCCTCAGTGTCAAGCACACAGCCTGGAACACAGTAGAGGCTGTGTTTACAGACCACCAGCACATTCCTTAAGTAGCTCTCATCCCTCATTTGAGGCCAGCTTCCCAAAGAGAGAGTTCTTTTGGACCCACAAGTACTGTGTTCTCTTTGCCTCACAGAGGTCTAAGATTCATCAGAGAGTTCTAAGATTCTATTGCCCTATTTTATTTTTATTCTTTCCTCTTTTTTTTTTTTTTTTTATTTTTGGTGATAAATGGCCTCATAAGAGCTGCTCTGTCTCCATTTCTGCTTTTCTTTTCAGTGCTCCTTTTTCAGAATTAGCTCAGTGCAGTTAGTAATAGTTATCAAGAAGAGACAAAATACTTTTTAAAAGCCTTAGATATTTTTTCTCTTAACCTTGCTTTTCACATCAGCTATTTCCATAGCTAATAAATTTTAACTGTGAAAATTGCTTTGATCAATTATGTATTTCGGGTTTTCATAAACATGCTGATGTTATTACTTATGGAAACCATTAAGAACACATTTGTGTAGGATTGCTCCTGTGTTGTCCCAAGTGAATTCTTTATGTTTGCAGTGATTGTCCTCTTTAGTGATTTTATGAGGATCTTGCAGATATTTTTATTTTCATGAAATAAATAAAGGCGTGGATATTGTTTAAAAAACATTCTCAATACATTCATATCCATGCTGATAAACAGTAAGCTAGAAATACAGCAGGTTTTTAATTTAAGAAAAACAGATAATTCTCCACCTACCCTCCCCAAATCACAAGGTTGAGCTCAGGGTTGCCTGTAGGTGGCAGCAAGAATGTTGCAAATTGTACCTACAAAATAATACCAACAGCATAATTAAAACGAAAGGACAAATTAAAAATAGCCTCATTGTCATGTTCAAAGTACTGTATATTTAGCTTTGGGCAACAGATTTATTTTCAAGACAGAAAAAGAGCAGCCATGACGTTCATCTGGGAATGGAAATTAGATAACCTCACAAAGCAAAGGGCAAAAGACAGTACCCTATTAGTTTTATATGACCGGATTTAGGAAGCAAACAATAAGATGTGCTATAAATGGTTCAGCTGGTACTGAATGTGGCTCAAAGGCACATGGCAAAAGCTTGACGTTTCAAGCTGTGTCTTGCCTTACGTCATTTCAGCTCCATTTTCCACAGCAGTGAATTCAGAATGCTGAGCACACTCAAGCCACAGATTTAGGCCTACCTGGAGCATTTAGAAAAATCCAGTGCAACATGTGGAAAAAATATACGTAGTTATATTTTTTTCAACTTGTTCTTAGGCATCAGCATGTCCACAGTTTTAGACCAAAAGAGAGGGGTCCTCATCTGATACCACGTGTCAGGAGTCACTACCTCTGAATGAATGATGAGGCATTAGCATTGTTTCAGGTCTCTCTCTTTACTGACCAGTTTGAACTATCTGGTAAAAGTTTAGGTGTGGGGTAGGCAAGGAATATCAACTCACAACTGCTAATTTCAGAGTTGCATCATGGTTTAATTTCCTGGTAACTCACTGACAGGTTATAGAAAGATTGACTTGTCAGATAGAAGGAGGAAGAGGTGCTGAAAAGAAAATCCAGAATGAGTAAATATAGTAAGCATTAGCAGCCAAGAAATGCAACTCAGTCATTGCATGCAACAGTTATCCATTAAGCACCCATAATATATGTGTCTGGAGTGGGTGATGCGGGAAGATTTAAAATTTTTGTAACAGAGAAGCACTCTTCTCCATTAAAAAGGAATTAACTTTGATTTCAAGAATAGCTCCTCTGCTGCTCTAGAATGAATTTGTATCCCTCACTTAGAGTTCATAGGTTGAAACTTCAGTCCCCACTGTGATAGTGCTTGGAGATGCGGCCTTTGGGAGGTGATTAGGTCATGAAGGAGGTGCACTTATGAGTAGGATTAGTGTCCTTATAAAAGAGATTCCAGTACATCATGAGAAATGCTGAGCTGGAAGTAGCACAAGCTGGAATCAAGATTGCCAGGAGAAATATCAAGAACCTCAGATATGCAGATGGCACCACCCTTATGGCAGAACGTGAAGAGGAACTAAAAAGCCTCTTGATGAAAGTGAAAGAGGAAAGCGAAAAAGTTGGCTTAAAGCTCAATATTCAGAAAACGAAGATCATGGCATCGTCTGATCACTTCATGGCAAATAGATGGGGAAACAGTGGAAACAGTGTCAGACTTTATTTTTGGGGGCTCCAAAATCACTGCAGATGGTGACTGCAGCCATGAAATTAAAAGACGCTTACTCCTTGGAAAGAAAGTTATGACCAACCTAGATAGCATATTGAAAAGCAGAAATATTACTTTACCGACTAAGGTCTGTCTAGTCAAGGCTATGGTTTTTCCTGTGATCATGTATGGATGTGAGAGTTGGACTGTGAAGAAGGCTGAGCGCTGAAGAATTGATGCTTCTAAACTGTGGTGTTGGAGAAGACTCTGAGAGTCCCTTGGACTGCAAGGAGATCCAACCAGTCCATTCTGAAGGAGATCAGCCCTGGGATTTCTTTGGAAGGAATGATGCTAAAGCTGAAACTCCAATACTTTGGCCACCTCAAGTGAAGAGTTGACTCATTGGAAAAGACTCTGATGCTGGGAGGGATTGGGGGCAGGAGAAGAAGGGGACGACAGAGGATGAGATGGTTGGATGGCATCACCAACTCGATGGACATGAGTTTGAGTGAACTCTGGGAGTTGGTGATGGACAGGGGGGCCTGGCATGCTGTGATTCATGGGGTGACAAAGAGTCAGACATGACTGAATAACTGAACTGAACTGAACTGAAAAGAGATTCCAGAGAGCTCCCTTGACCCTGCCTTCTTAGGGTGAAATGAAAAGCCTCCTATGAATCAGGAAGTGATCCCTTAGTGGACATTCAATCTGCCAGCACTTTGATCTTGGACTTCCAGCCTCTAGAACTGGAAGTAATAAATTTCTGTTGTTTATTGACCACCAAGTTTATGGTATTCTGTGATTGCAGCCCGAGCAGACTAAGACACCTGCAATTTGCTGAATTTGAACCACGGATTCTATGGTCCAATTGCATACCTACTGTTCCAATTGCTGGCGTTATCCTCTAAAATGTGATGTGCAAGTCCCTATGTTGTCTCAGATGAGTTAACTGCAGCTGCTTGGTCACAGTAGGTCTATTTGAGATGCTTTTCTTGCTCAAAATGTACTACCTTTGAGATATTTGTGATTACAATAGAGAGAGAACACTTGTGAATTCTGAAAATGAGTGAGCAAGAGACTGGTGGAGCAATATTGGCAGACATTGTGTTTCATATCTCCTTCTCCATTTTCCAAAGGGTCAAAAAGGTTCAAAGTGCAAAGGGCATCATTCCTTTCTCTTCATCTTATCTTGGTAGATTATTTGTTTTTATGAAAGGTCATTCCCTTTCTGTTGTGTGTATTGAAAAGCAGGATCAGAGCATTGCAAAATGATATGAAAAGTATAAAGTGGATGTTGGAGAAGGAATTCAGTCAGATGGCATGATTTATTTTCTTTAATGACTAGATTGACACAGCAGAGGACAGATAATGGCATTCTAAGTAGAGAAGATGGCTGCAGTTGTCCTGTGTTACCTGGGAGTGGGTTACAGTGATGTACTGACAAATAGGTTGGAAGTGCAACTGAGCAGCAGGCAGAGAACAACTCCTCAGTTCATGTTGTTACAGGTTGTTTTGCCTTGTTTTTGCGTGTGTGGGGCATGATCCTGAATTTCATCACAGCGGACCTAGGGGATGGGACCAAGACCTGACACAAACTACTGGAGCCAGGGTTTGATTTCTGAGAATGTCCAAGTTAAGGTGGGCTAGGAGGAACAGACTGGTCCAGGCTCAAGCTGGAGTTTGATGGGGAAAGTTGCTGCTCAGATGCTAAGCAGACTGAAAGCCCAGAGGACCGGGGATGTATCAAGAGTGAGGAATGGAGCCAGGAGCTCTGAGCTGGCAGAGACTGAATAGGAGAGAGCGCAGGTGGGGAACAAGTGAAAAGGTCTCTGAACAATCATAGCAAATAGTTTTGGGCAAATGCAATGTTGCTGTATCAGCTGGTGGGTAGTAATGTAAGAAAGAATCTGACTGAAAAGGCCAGCTCCCTCTCTCTAAGCAGCACACATATTAAAGTCACATGTGGAACAGGGTATTGTATCCACCTCTGGGAACTGTGGAATGGCATTTCTACCTTGGCACACCCGTAGATTTTTGACACATAATGATTTGATATAAACTGTCATCTCTGGGATATAACCCAACAACAAAGACTGCTAATCTTTTCACTCTGAACTGTTCCTGGATGGTGGAGGGTGATTAGATACATGCCTGTTGGAGACTTTATTAATACAGTATGAAGTATGTGGGAATTTTCTTTGAAGGGGAGAAACAATTAGAGATGGAGATTTTCAGAAGAATGTAAGAGGCGGGGGGTCTCTCATGTTTTATTTCCTAAAGCCAAAAAATCTCTATAAAATCCTGACTTAGCTCATATTCTTAAGCTAGAGATCAAGGTTTCTGAAACATAGGCATACCTTAAAGTCAATCCACATGGCATTGCTGGGATCAAAGAAAAGACGATGCTCTGAGGGCCTTGCTGCTTGAGTTGTGGATGGTCATTTAGAAAAAATAATCCAGACTCTTTCCTCCTCTTTATTTTTTTAAAAAATTTATTGAAGTATAGTTGATTTACAATGTCGTGTTTATTTCTTCTGTACAGCAAAATGATTCAGTTATAAACACACACACACACACACACACTTACATATATATTCTTTTTCATATTCTACTATGGTTTCTCACAGGATATTGAATGTAATTGCTTATGCTATAGAGTAAGACCTTGCTGTTTATCCATCCCGCATATAATAGTTTGCATCTGCTAATCTCAAGCTCCCATTTTCTTTCTCTCCTCCTCCTTAGCGACCACAAGTCCATTCACTATTTCTGTGACTCTGTTTTTGTTTCATAGCTCTGTTGATTTGTGTCCTATTTTCAGACCCTCATATAAGTGATATCCTATGGTATTTGTCTTCTTCTGATTTATTTCACTTAGTATGATAATTCTCTGGGTCCATCCATGTTGCTGCAAATGGCATTATTTAGTTATTTTTAATGGCTAGGTGATATTCCACTGTATATACGTACTACATCTTCTTTGGCCATTCCATTTAGGCTGTTTCAACATTTTGGTTATTGTAAGTTGTGCTGCTATGAACATAGTCATGCACATGTCTTTTTGAATTGCAGTTCTGTCTGGGTATGAAGGAGTGGGATTGCTGGATCACATGGCAACTCTATTTTTATTTTTTTGAGGAACTGCCATACTATTTTCTATAGTTGCTACACCAAGTTATGTTACCACCATGAGTCTAAGAGGGTTTCCTTTTCGCCACACCCTCTCCAGCATTTATGTTCTGTAAACTTTAATAATGTCCATTCTGACCTGTGTGAGGTGGTGCTTCATTGTATTCAATAGGTTTGATTTCCATTTCTCTAATAATTAGTGAGGATGAGCATCTTCTCATGTACCTACTGGCCATCTGTATGTCTTCCTTGAAGAGGTATCTATTTAGGTCTTCTGCCCATTTTTTAGTTGGGCAGTTTGTTTTTGTTACTGAATTATATGAGCTGTTTGCATGTTTTGGAAATTAGGCCCTTGTTGGTCGCATCATTCACAAATGTTTTCTCAGTCTGTAAGTTGTCTTTGTTTTGTTTATAGTTTCCTTTGCTGTCCAAAAGCTAACAAGTTTGATTATGTCACATTTGTTTACTTTTTCTCTTATTTTTATTGCTTTCAAAATCTGACCTAAGAAAACATTGGTACTGTCTCCTCTTAAGAGATGCTTTGGGGGATCAGAGAACTGAATCTCCTGATTGCAGACTCTGGGACTTTCCAGAGACCCAAGTCTTATTCCATGGAAAATGCATAGAGGTATCTGTGTGTCCATATTATCATGGATATGTTGGGTTGACAGACATGGCTTTCAAGGATGTCATCTCTTGAAAAAATCACTAAGCTGTTCTTTTCTCAAATAAGGCAAAATTCACTATGAATCTAAGGAGGAATTTGTGCAGGTAGTGTTAAAGCCCCTTCTTCTCTGCTCTTAGGTATAGAGTAACATGCTTTAAGTTGAGACTTCATAACTGTTGTGCTTAGTCGCTCAGTCGTGTTTGACTCTTTGGGACCCCATGGACTTTAGCCCACCAGGCTCCTCCATCCATGGGATTCTCCAGGCAAGAATACTGGAGTGGATTGCCATGCCCCACTCCAGGGGATCTTCCCAACCCAGGGATCGAACCCAGGTCTCCCACATTGCAGACAGATTCTTTACCTTCTGAGCCACCACTGTTACCCTTTCCTTAATATCACATCTGCATGATCTCATGGATGATCTGTCACAGGCCGCATATGTCCTTTGAACTCAAGATATCATGCTTTGTTTTGGTATCATTCCTAACAAAGACAGCTTGAAAGTTTTCAAGGTTTCCAACTTTCTGGCATCATCTTTTTCTCTCAAAGTTTATTTAAATATTGAATCTCTCATTTTGCATGACCAGAAAATTATTACACCATTATAGTTACCATGTGTCTCTCCCTTAGGATTTCTGTGCATCCTGGTTGGGGAAGTACCAAATCTAGAGTGCTTCCTACCACTTTTTGCCCTTTCCCTATGCTTTCCCTTCTCTCCTATCACCTCTGGTGGTTTTGGAATGTTTTGAGGTCCACTGTGTCACCCAATACTTGGAGAGAGAGATGACAATTTCCTTCCATCACTGACAAAGGTAATATGGTTAATTTCTAAGATGTGAAGATAAAATAAGGGAATTAGAATGCAGAAAAGATTTTAAAAATATACTGGAGGGTACATATATATACCTATGGTTAATTCATGTCAATGTATGACAGAAATCAAACCAATATTGTAAAGCAATCACCAATCAAGTTAAAAAAAATAGATACTGGAGTATGACAGTGCCTAAATTTCATCATTCCCTCCTCTTCACAGGGATTCTACTGTCATGATGACATGGGATATAAGGATGTTCTTGAATATGGCCCTCCCTAGATCACACCTCCCTTCTTGGTTTTTCTTGTCAAACTCCAGGACTTTGGAGTTCTGGACTCTCCTAAATTGCTGTCCTATCTAGAAGCTAGTTTGTGGTTTAGAACATTTTCCTCCTTTTGTCTCAGTCTTCAGTAGATTCAGGGCCAATCTTTTGCATATCCAAAAGGTGCATTAAAATATTTTTCCCAAACCAAGGGAGAATGAAACTAAAAAACAATTCTGTTTTCCCTTGTTTTATTTATTTTTCTTACTTCTGGCCATGCTTCAGGGCATGTGTGATCTTAGTTCCCTGACCTGGGATCAAGCCCACATAACCTGCATTGGAAGGTGGATTCTTAACATCTGGACCACCAGGGAAGTCCCTCTTTTGTATTCTTGATAATATCAGTCACATGAACTATAGCTAGCTTTGAAAAATAGCAACTTTTGCATCTCCTCTGATTAATAACAATAGAAATCATGTGAACAAATCCCTCCAATCTTTCCCAGCTTCAGAATCTTTTCCAGTGAGTCGGCCCTTTGCATTAGGTAGGCAAAGTATTGAGCCTCAGCTTCAGAATCAGTCCTTCCAATGAACACCCAGGACTGATCTCCTTTAGAATGGACTGGTTTGATCTCCTTGCAGTCCAAGGGACTCTCAAGATTCTTCTCCAGCACCGCAATACAAAAGGGTCAGTTCTTCGGCACTCATCCTTCTTTATGGTCCAACTCTCACATCCATGCATGACTTTTGGAAAAACCACACTTTTACTATATGGATCTTGTTGGCACAGTGAGGTCTCTGCTTGTTAATACACTGTCTAGGTTTGTCATAGCTATTCTTCCAAAGAACAAGCATCTTTTAATTTTGTGGCTGTAGTCACTGTGCACACTACTACTTTATTTAACATTTTTCATCTACCTTTTTAAGTGATTATAGTTTTAACTTTTGGTGCTGCCTTTATTTTGTTTTTATATCATAATTTTGCTAATCTTTTAAACTATATTGGGAAACTCTCCCATCAACACAGTACTCATTAACTAGATGAGTGGGATGAGAATCTGGAAAAATTTGTCATACATAGGAGTAAACTGTTTCCTGAAAATTTGGTAGAACACAGTAACAAAAGTAAGCTTAGTGACATTCTAGAGACATATTATTGACATCTTTCCAATATTTTAAATAGGTATTTGTCTATTCAGTTTTATCATTCTTGAATGGATTTAAACATTTTGTTTTACTCATTATTGTTCATGATGAATTTTAATTTTTATTGTGATATCTATACATTTTCTTACTGTCAGTCTCTACCTGATATATAAGAGCTCAGTTGCAAAGTTGTGTCTGACTCTGTGACCCCCTCCACCCCCCCCACCCAGGGACTGTAGCCCTCCAAGCTCCTCTGTTCATGGGATTTCCCAGGCAAGAGTACTGGAGTGGGTTGCCATTGCCTTCTCCATATATATATATATATATATATACACACACACACACAAATACATTTTTCCATTTGTTTATTTCTACATGCCCACTGGTAAATCATTTTAGGTATCATTCTTGTAACTCAAATATATTATTTTGTTGTCTGATTGGAGGGTCTCTGTTTATTAGGGAATTTAATGTATTTAAATTTATGGTGAATGCAGTTTACTTTTTCCATCTTGGTTTTTATTTGAGTCTACTCTGTTTTGTTGTAAATTTCTTCCCTTTTTTCTTACTTTAGATGAACAGGGTTTTAATTTTTAATATTTTCTCCCACTGGCAGTGTAACAGTTGTACATGCTAATTATCCCTCTAGTGGTTATAATAAAAATTTTAACATATGTTTTCAATCTTGTATTTTATAACCAATTGTATGTGTAGGTTAAAACTTCTTCTGACTGTACCCACATGAAAAATTTCAAGTTTGGTTCTTTCTCAAGTACTGTTTGCATAGGTATAAAATTCTAGGTTTGAGATAATTTTTATCACATCTTTGAAGAAATGATTCAACAGTCTTACAATATTTATAATGCTAATAATGATTAATCTTTTTAATTTGAGTGTGCATTCTTTTTCTCTGATCACATTTTGGGCTTTCTCATTTACTGAAGTTCTATAATTTCACTTTAATATTTTGAAGTGTCATTTTGTTTTTCTTTTCTACTTATCTTTCTTGAGACTCAGTTTTTTCTTTTTGTTTGTTGCTGTTTGTCATTGTTCAGTTGCTCAGTAGTGCCCAACTCTTTGTGACCCCATGGACTGCAGCATGCCAGGCTCCCCTGTCCTTCACCAACTCCTGCAGCTTGCTCAGACTCGTCCATTGAGTCGGTGATGCCATCCAACCATCTCATCCTCTGTCATCCCTTCTCCTCCTGCCTTCAGTCTTTCCTAGCATCAGGGTCTTTTCCAATGAGTCAGTTCTCCACATCAGGTGGCCAGAGTATTGGAGTTTGAGCTTTAGCATCAGTCCTTCCAGTGAATATTCAGGACTGATTTCCTTTAGGATTGACTGTTTGATCTCCTTTCAGTCCAAGGGACTTGCAAGAGTCTTCTCCAACACCACAGTTCAAAAGCATCAATTCTTCAGCACTCAGACTTCTTTATGGTCTAAATATCACATCCACACATGACTACTGGAAAAACCATAGCCTTGACTAGACGGAGCTTTTTGGCAAAGTAATGTCTCTGCTTTTGAATATGCTATCTGGGTTGGTCATAACTTTCCTTCCAAGGAGGAAGCGTCTTTTAATTTTATGGCTGCAATCACCATCTTCAGTGATTTTGGAGCCCCCCAATATAAAGTCTGTCACTGTTTCCACTGTTTCCTCATTTGCCATGAAGTGATGGGACCAGATGCCATGATCTTCGTTTTCTGAATGTTGAGCTTTAAGCCAACTTTTTCACTCTC
>SJYT01042324.1:30097-111392 GCA_006410635.1 Cephalophus harveyi
ATTTCATGGCTGCAATCACCATCTGCAGTGATTTTGGAGCCCCCCCAAAAATAAAGTCTGACACTGTTTCCACTGTTTCCCCATCTATTTCCCATGAAGTGATGGGACCAGATGCCATGATCTTAGTTTCCTGAATGTTGAGCTTTAAGCCAACTTTTTCACTTTCCTCTTTCACTTTCATCAAGAGGCTTTTGAATTCCTCTTGACTTTCTGCCATAAGGAGGGTGTCATCTGCATATCTGAGGTTATTGATATTTCTCCCAGCAATCTTGATTCCAGCTTGTGCTTCTTCCAGCCCAGCGTTTCTCATGATGTACTCTGCATATAAGTTAAATAAGCAGGGTGACAAAATACAGCCTTGACGTACTCCTTTTCCTATTTGGAACCAGTCTGTTGTTCCATATTCAGTTCTAGCTGTTGCTTCCTGACCTGCATACAGGTTTCTCAAGAGGCAGGTCAGGTGGTCTGGAATTCCCATCTCTTTCAGAATTTTCCACAGAAACACAAATCAAAACTACACAGAGATATCACCTCGCACTCATTAGGATGACTATTATAAAAAAAAAAAATAGAAAATAACAAATGTTGGCAAGGATATGGAGAAATTGAACTCTTGTGCACTGTTTGTGAGAATGTAAAATGGTGTAGCTGCTGTAGTAAATAGTATGGCAATTTTAAAGACAGAATTACCAAATGGTACAGCAACTCCACTCCTTGGTATATACCAAACAAACAAACAAACAAAAAACCCACCTAAAAGCAGGCCTTAATGAGATATTGGTACACCTATACTCATAACAGCTTTACTGACAGTAGCTAAAATATGGAAGCAACTCAAGTGTCCACTGACAGATAAATGAATAAACAAAACATGGTATATATATACTAGTATATTGTCTGCCCCTAAAAATAAAAGAACTTCTGACATATGCTACAACAAGGATGAACCTTGAGGACTTCATGCTAAGCGAAATAAGTCAGCCACAAAGAGAAATATGGAACCGTAGGCTAGGCAAAATCATTGAGAAAGAAGGTAGAATGGTGGTTGCTAGGGGAGGGGACAATGAAGAGTTATCATTCAATGGGTACCTTGATGACACTTTGACTGCAGCCTCATGAGAGGCCATGAGGCAGCAGACCCAGTGAGTTGTGTCTACACTCCTGACCCACAGAAACTGTAAGATGAAAAATGTGTGCTACTGTAAGCCATTAAGTTTCAGAGTAATTTGTTACACAGAAATAGATAACTTTTTTCCTGTGGTCATGTATGGATGTGAGAGTTTGACTGTGAAGAAGGCTGAGCGCCGAAGAATTGATGCTTTTGAACTGTGGTGTTGGAGACAACTGAGAGTCCCTTGGACTGCGAGGAGATCCAACCAGTCCATTCTGGAGATCAACCCTGGGTGTTCTTTGGAAGGAATGATGCTAAAGCTGAAACTCCAGTACTTTGGCCACTTCATGCGAAGAGTTGACTCACTGGAAAAGACTCTGATGCTGGGAGGGATTGGGGGCAGGAGGAGAAGGGGACGACCGAGGATGAGATGGCTGGATGGCATCACTGACTCGATGGACGTGAGTCTGAGTGAACTCCGGGAGATGAGGATGAACAGGGAGGCCTGGTGTGCTGCGATTCATGGGGTCGCGAAGAGTCGGACACGACTGAGCGACTGAACTGAACTGAACTGAACACACTACCTTCAAGTGCTCTCTCTAGCCCCCAAAATGTGCCACCCTATGGTTTCGATTTCTGACCAATTAATATCTTCCAATATCCACATTTGGGCTTCATTTCCTTAGGATAATTTTATATTATATATAATTTTCATCCGATTGATATTTCCTATGGCAGAAGGATGTAGTCATTATAAAGACATTCCTGGGCTCAGAACAGTCAATGTGGAAACATACAAACTGAGATTGGTAACAGGATTCTCATTCTTGATCTGCACAAGGTCTCTGTACCCTGTTTCTAAAACACGAGGGCACTCACTCTCCCACCTGACTTGGTTTCCCTTTTCTTTCTTCCCCACCAAAGAGATGCTATTCTCCTATATTCCTCAGAGGAATCACTTTCCACTATAAACTGTATTTTCACAGAACATCCTAGGCCTGTCTCTTTTCTTTATTTCCAATTCTCTCCAAACTACCTCAGGAAAAGATCTCTTTCCCCCTCCCTTCTACTTTCTCCTCCCTGCTTTGTTCCATTTTGAGCCAAAAAATAATCCTAATCATGACTGAAGTGCAAGATCAGTACCAGGGATTTACACCTGTATCAGGAAAAAGGCAGAACCACACATTTTGAAGTAAATGAGAGCTAACAGCCAAAGCTAACAACTCGAAAGCCCTTGGCAGCACCCCAAATCAACATCCAAGCCTCTACAAAAACTTTAACGCCCACCTCCTCCTCATCTAACATAACCTGCTTCTGATCATAAGCAGCTTTCCAGAAAAAAATAAATAGGACTCTCCTTTGCTGAGGTCTTCACTATCCGTACAATTAAAACAATGTGTTTTCTATTTTTTAAATTGCAAATGCATCATATGTGGCAAGTTATTTTGTACTTAGCCTGAGAGGTCTATCCATTACACATAAATGTGTTTTTTAGAAAACTATAAGGCTAGTTCTGCCATCTGACCTCTCAATGAATTTTGAGACAGAGCCCACTTGTAAGTTGGGGTCAGAGAACTTGTATGCAGAGTGTGAATGGTGTTGTCCATTAAGGAAGTGAGGTGAGCAACAGGTGGACGTATAAATACAGGCAAGGGGGTGGAGTGGAGTTGAGAGGAAGGAGACCAGGGAATGAAGTGAGCTCTGTGGGAAAGAGGACCAGGGGAGGGGAGTGGAAGGAAGATGCTGTTCTCTGAGTAACTCGCGCGTGAGGGACACTTACTAAACTGAATCCTCACTTCCACCCTGGGAGGCAGGGCATCTTCTGCCACTTTTCAGATGAGGAGCCTGGTTCTTAGAACATTTACATGATCTGCTGAAGGTCACATAGCTCATAAGTGTTGAGGTCAAGATTTCAACTGGGATCTTTTTGAATAGGCAGCAAGGTCCTTCTGGTACTTCTCTGTGCATCCACCCACTCCCTTCTTTATCTGGGCTCCTAACAGCCAATGTGGAAACGTCTAAACTTCATCTAGGTGGGAAAAAAGGAGGAGGTGGATTGTCCCACTTTTCTTGATGAAAGTTGGGGCAAGGAAATTTTAAAGCATAAGAGGAAAGTAGCAGAGAGAGTTTGTGAACCAGAGAGTTTCCATTTCCTAAATCATGGAAAACTGTTTGGCTTTAAGGTAGGAGCTGGAGGACTGGAGGGCTGGGTCTTGACCGCTCAGAAGGAATGGGGAGAGAAGGTCAGGGGACCCCTTCTTAAAACTACCACAGTCTCCCTAGGCAGGTGAGAAACAGCAGCCCCAGCAGAACAGGACCAAGGCAAGGAGAGCCCTGAGAAGAGCCACAGCAATGAAACCAAGAACAGCTAATACCAGTTACCCAGGCACAAACTTGGCCTCGTCTTGATCAAAGTATATGCATATGATTATAGTTGGGGGAAAACTGAGGGAGGGGAAGCTACAGCTTAATGAAGAAGATACAGCAATGTATCCTGGGCATTTGTTTCATTAAAATGTTTGCTCTGAATTATCTTCCTTTTGCTTGCTTGCTTTGTGCTATTTAAACATCACCCCTTTTTTAATAACAAGGTATGCTGTGGATCCAACAAGAGGGATATAGAAACTGTGTCCAGCTTTTATCTCAAGCAAACATTTGGATGCCACTGCTTGGACCTACACTTCCAGGCAGATCCCAGGTCTTGCCTTGGGAAAGAGCCCCCCAGGGAATGCAGATGCAAGTGGTCCAAACCCACTTTAGGAAACTGGCTCAGACCGAGTAGCTATGGAAAAGTCCGCCTTTGGCATGGATACACTGATTAGACTGGGACCGCTCTTTAAGACATAGGGCTTAGGAAACTGAGGGGAAACTGTTGCAGGATAAGAAAAACTAGGCTACTGGCCACTAAAATACAATGACCACCAGCATACTCCACCTGCACTCCTCATTGGCAATTCACAAACACCTTCTCACTGACTCCTTATGACCCTCCCATCCCTAATATTGCTCCCAGTTAACTGCCGTTCCTGATATTTTACTAGACCACAGGCTGAGGTCAAGGTTGCCAGGATACTCGTGTTTAAAATGCTGCAGGGAGAGAATAGAGGGTTTTGCCTGAGTCCACACTTGTCCAAGCAACGGCCTTGTCCTGAACACATGGGGTGACTGGCTTTCCCCTAGGTCTCCATCTGCACAGGGCAGAGCGCCCAGACTCCTAGGTCCTGTGGAAGGCAGGGGGAGAGCAGAGGAAGCCGGTTAGCACACCTGCCCCCATGGTGGTGCCCACCCGGGCATCTGTCCACCTCTAACAGCAGAGACCACCTCCGCCTCTTTTCAGGGAAGGTCAGTGATCTTTACTAAGTGCTCTGAGCCCTTGGGATGTGAGGGGCCTTCCTGCCCCATAAGTCTGACAGGAAATCAATCTGCTGTCTCCTTTGCTTTCTGAATATTATGAATGTCCATCAGGTAGGGGTCTGACTCAGATGATCTCCAAGGTCCCGCCTAACACCAACACTCCATAACTCCTTTAGGCCTTTAGGTCTGAGGATGGCTTTTTGGCTTGAGGCAAGGACAAAACTGACATAAAGTTAGCAAATGCAGTCACCTCCCAAACTGCCTTGAAAACAGAGGAGAGTAGTGGCATGAATAATCCAGAATGAGACCTTCTCTTGCATTGGAAGAAACTGAGACCAGATTGGAGGAACTAGTTAAGATGAGGTGATGTGGCTGACTGTTGAACTTGGACTGGGGCCAGGACTCCTGACTTCTAGCACTTGCCCCTCTCCATCGCTCAGGTCTGCTACATTTGGCTTGAGAGCGTATGCCCTGACTTTTGGAACCAGCAGCTGCTTTCTGCTCATAGGGATATTTGGTTCCAGCTAACATCCAACCAGTCCATTCTGAAGGAGATCAGCCCTGGGATTTCTTTGGAAGGAATGATGCTAAAGCTGAAACTCCAGTACTTTGGCCACCTCATGAGAAGAGTTGACTCATTGGAAAAGACTCTGATGCTGGGAGGGATTGGGGGCAGGAGGAGAAGGGGACGACAGAGGATGAGATGGCTGGATGGCATCACTGACTCGATGGACGTGAGTCTGAGTGAACTCCGGGAGCTGGTAATGGACAGGGAGGCCTGGCGTGCTGCGATTCATGGGGTCGCAGAGAGTCGGACACGACTGAGCAACTGAACTGAACATCCCTAAGAGTCAAAAATCTTGAGCACATACCGGTCAGATGATGAGGACAGGTGCCATGGCCACGTTTGAGGGGCAGACAGAAGCCATCCCAGGTTTTGCAAGTCACCATAAATGTATCACAATGTGGGTGATTCACATAGAGACTGCTGAGTAATAAAAATGATCACTTCACCAAATACTATTAAGGGGTTCCCTCAGGATCGATTCCCTGGTAACTCCAACCATCCCACTTAATGTTTTTATAGATGATTCTGATATGATCCTAAGTGAAGTCTCTCCTAGGAGGTGAAGAGCGACTGAACATATTTAGTGTTTCAGGAAGACTGACCCAGGTGACCTACCAAGGAGAAAGGCAGGGTGAGACAGACTGGTCAGGAGGCTTTTGAAGCAGCTAGGCATGAGGTTAAAAATGGGGATCAGAGGGAAAAAATGGAATGCAGGCAAGAGGTTATAAACAGCTACTGGATCTGAAGACTAAGATGAGGCAGCCATTGGGGAAAAGAAATCAAGAAGAAACTCGAAGCTTTAAGTCCTAAAAAAGAAAAACCATGTGTGTTGGGAAAAGAGGCTGAATTTCACTTTGGACATCTTGAAAAGGGTATTCCCATAGAGTTCATACAGGGCAGAGAGAGGAGAACCTGAACTCTAAAAGATACGAGCAGGCACATCCATGGTGATCCAGAGAACAGGCCTGGATGCTCAGCAGGGCACATGCCATGCTGGGCGCTCAGGGCCTCCAGGTGTGTGTGTCTTACACTCCTAACATTCTGTAAGCATCTTGAAGACGGAGAACGTGGCATGTTGTTATTCCACATTCATCACCATACCCAGTACAGGGCACATGAAGCACAGAACTGAAAAGTCTCCTCTGGCAGCACACATGGGGCCCCATCAATGGTCTCCCCTGCATGTTAGCCTTCATGTCAACAGAAGTCACGCTGGCCCAGGGCCATAGCGTCCTGCCAGCTGCCCCCTTCTCTCCAGAGGACAACACAAGGTCCCCACACAGACTGACAAGGCAGAAAAGGAAGCCCCTCTCTGGATTAAACCCTGCTGTTATTTTCTCAGTTCTAAAGATGATGACCAGCTCATAAGACTCGAGTCATTCTCCAAATATCTTTCCTGCCAAGGATTATAACATTGAAATCAAGAAAGAGAAAAGAGCCCTGACCAACGAGGGTTGTCAAGACCCTCCAGGCTCCAGGTCTTGTGGAGGAGTCCCTGGCCACAAACCCTTCTACCTGCAGCTGAGGCCACATACACAGGACTCTCCTGGGCCAATGCCCACCTCCAGTGCCTGACTACATAGCCTTCCTGTCCCTCCCTGGACCCTGGGACAAAGGTCCACTAGCCACCATTCCACACCTGCCCTGTGATGAGAAGAGCAGGGTTGGGACCTTTTCCCCAAGGTACCTGGTGAGGGCTAAACAGACAAGCTGACAGCTAGATGCAGATACATTCCCCAAACAAACTGGTGCATCCAATCTCTACAGATGAACTGTCACTGAGGAACATATTAAAGATAAGGCCTCCCTCTTTCCCTTTGAGGCAGAAGCCAGAAAAGATGATTAGGAGTGGAGAATGCCCAAGAAACATACCGGCCTGCATTTGCCAGAGGTACCATAAAGCTCCACATCATCAGGGGAGATGGGGGCTCTGATGTGGCTCACCCCACCCCTTTTGCATGTGATCAGGGAGCAGAAGCTGAGAGCCCAAGCTTTGTAACAAAGTCCTGAATTCACATCCAAGACTCTGTCTCCAGAGCACATCTCCAGAATGTCTGCAGGCTGCTCCCTCCCCACCTCTTACTGGAAAGCTCTCTTCTGGCTATGCTCTGCCAGCTCAGGCCTGGTCAATCAGGACTACTCTAGGGGGTGGGGGTTTGGGGGAGCTGGCAGAGACCCAGCACTAAGCCACATGCACAAGGGCCCAAAGGGAACCCTGCATCTGTGCCCTTCTCCAGAGACAGCGCTGTGATTTCAGACCTCTGGGCACTGTGCCCAACAGCCTGACATCCTAGGAGGGCAGGCGAGGCCCTGCTGGCTCCAAGAAAGGAGCCTGCCATGGAAGTAACTGGTGGAGGGGCTCCACGCAGACAACCCAAATCTGAGGGGAGATTGGCAGCGATGGATGAGCAAAGAAGCCTTGTGCCTAAAAGGGGCAAAGTTCCCACCTCGCTGCTGCAGAAAGTCTGCTGGGACATCAGGGACGTCTAGGCAATGATGAATGGCAGGGCATTCTGTGCTTCACAGTATCAACAACAAGCTTTATATATATTTTCCCCACAGTTCCCAGAGAATCTTCATCTCTGCCCAGCTGGGCTCCTCTAAGGCTTTGTCCCGGCTTCTCCAGTTGGCCCTGAGATAGGGCCACTGAAAATAACAGCAAACCTTGATTCTTTCCCCAGTTATCACAGGGCCTGGAGGCCAAGGCAAAGACAAAGGAGGTAAAGCAAACTTCAGTACAATGGTTTGTGGACCCTACATCCCCCTCGTCTCCCTGCCAAATCTTCAAATCAACCTGAGCACCGCTTCATCCACAAAGCGTAACAGAGGGCTAATGTCTACTCCCAGTTGCGTCTGCCCTTTGCTAACTGCATGCCCTTCCATCCGGTCTGGGATTGCCATGTCCACCATCTAAACAGCAATTCAGTTCCGCTCACTCAGTAGTGTCCGACCCTTGGTGACCCCATGGACTGCAGCATGCCAGGCTTCTCTGTCCTTCACCATCTCCCAGAGCTTGCTCTAACTCATGTCCATTGAGTCAGTGATGTCACCCACCCATCTTATCCTCTGTTGTCCCCTTCTCCTGCCTGCAATCTTTCCCAGCATCAAGGTCTTTTCTAATGAGTCTAAACATAGGCCACAACTAAGGCTCTGTCCTCCCACCCTTTCTCTTTTCAAATTTCTTTTTTCTCTTTATCAAATTTACTTTAGCTATTATAAAAGCAATACATGTTAATAACCCTGGAAAGTTATTTCCTTAATCTCACGAAGCCAGATTTCTGGGCTGGCATGGCTGTAAGGGTGGAAGCTGACCATGGCAGCTCTGACCGTTCCTATTACATCTGCTTTCCAATAAATGCTTTATCTGAGATCAATGATCAGACCCATCAATTAAAAAAACAGTTCAATTAATACAACTTCATGCGACACACAGCTTTTTTGAAATGGGGCTATCATATCCCAGGAGGTAGACCATTTAAAGTGTGGAATCATCACTTCCTGTAGATAGCACAGGCCCAGCATGCAGGCAACAGTGACGTACAGTGTTAACAGAGTCAAGAATAATCACAAAGCTATCACTTACTGTGCACCTACTACATTCCAGGAGTTCTGCTAGGCTCTGGGCAAATGTTTTTCTCCTATTCTCAACAAACTTGCAGAACAAATTCAGATCCCCAGATAAGGGAAGCTAGGCTAAAAGACTTACCCAACACCTCAGATCTGGAAAGCCCTGGAGTCCAGTCTTCTGCACCCAAATCCCACTCTGTTGTCCTAAGCAGAGACCTGATTCCCTGTGGATCATTTCTGGCTGTTCCCTGCAGTACTCAAGTAGAATTTCTTGCCATCGAGAGCAAGAAATTTCTTTCTGGCTTTCTCAGCCTTCCTCCTCTAACTTTCTACAAGGGACCGAGAGGAGTTAGGTGGAGCCATAGTGACCTTCCCAATCAAGACAGAATAAAGCAGGAAGATCTGTGGGAACTCAAGACCTTCTGGCCATTACGCCAAGGTAAGGTAAAGGAGGATGTTGGGGGGACCAACATGATTCAGGAGCTCGTTCTCCCCTTAGAATAGAATCTAATGATTCCTGGAACACCATCACCCTCTGTTGAATGATGTACACCTTATATGAATCACACAAAGTAAATATAGTCATATTATGGATGAGGAAAATAAGATTCAGAAAAGTCAACTAATCTACTGACAGCCACACAGCCCGTCAGTGCAAAGGTGAGCTGGCTAAACCCAGGTCTGTCCAACTCCAGACTCATGCTTTTCCACCCCACCAAGCTGCTCTCCTTACTAAGCATCCAAAACATATGGAGGTAGTGCCAGGTTTAGGGAGCGGACGCTTAGAACACCCATCAGAACCTTTCTCAGAACCCCCAGGAAGATGATTTTATTCAGGGCCCTTGATGGTAACTGCTCACAGCTATTAAGCCATCTGCCTGAGAACCCAAATTCTAATTTCTTCCACAGGCAGGAATTCCTCAGGGAACATGTAGTTCAAACTTCAGGAAGAGTCAGAAAAACAGTCCTTCTGTGGTAGATTGTTTACAAAGCTGGTCACATAGAGTCCTCCCATCCACGTGTGCATGCTCCTCTGCAATGTGACTGTCTCTCTGTCCATCAAGAGGTGGCATCTATCTCCTTACCCGTCCCCACCCCAAACCTAGACTAGTCTGAGACTTGGTTGAGCCAGCATGTAGCAGAAGAGACACTGTGTGACTTCTGGGTTTTGACTTCAGGAGGTCTTGCATCTTCTGGTCTCATCTTCTTGGAACACTTCTGCCATTATGTAAAGAAACTCAGTCCTGTCTTCTGGTGGATGCAAAGCCATCAGATGAACAGAGAGAGACACCCACTGACAGCCAGCACCACTGCCAGACATGAAGCCATCTGAGACCATCCAGCCCCAGTCAAACTGTCAAATGACTGCAGCTACATGACTGACCCCAGCTGATCTCAACCAAATCGCTGACCCATAGAACTACAAGCAAATCAGCAATTGCTTTAAGCCACTAAGGTATGGGTAGTTTGTTACACAGCAATAGGTAACTGATAGGTAACTGATACAACTTTCTTTTTTGCCTCTGGGAACACTTCCCTCACCTACACCTCAAAGCAATACCCACCCACCTATCTAGTGAGGAATCTCTTTTGGTTCTAGGCAACCCCTGCTTAGGACTTCTCTCAGAAGTTTCTTGCTGATAATCACTTTCATTCGGCACATTTGATGCAGTGTACCCTACAAGGCCAGCACTGTGCTGGCAGACACAGGATATTCAGGATATTTTCCTCAATCAACTCATGGCATTACAGATGTCAGTAACCCAAGCCCCCCAAACAGTACCAACATAAATAGAAATGTGGGCTGCACAGCTGAGCTACCAGGTCACCAGAGTATGGGCCTGCGGTGGGCAGAAGTGTGAATATGTGAACAATATCGAGAAAAGTCATGTGGGGTACAATTTCCCAGATCACCTTACAGAAGATTACTCCAGTGCACACATCCATCACTTCTGAGAGCATAAAGGAAGTGGGAACTGAAGAAGACTATAAAGTATATTTCAGGCAAGGCAGCTGACGTGGCTCATGGCCTGAGACTCCACAGGCTCCAAGAAGCCCTGAGACTGGAACCAGAGAGCACATATAGTTTTGACTGCATAAAGAATTGAGCCCAAGGGTTTCACAAGGGCTCATAAAAATGGAAGAGGTTTAGAGACTGCTTTTATTGATGCACAACTCCTCTGTATGTACTCAAGAAGAAAATGTCTTCTCTCATATATCAAGCTGTTGGTCACAGTCAACAACTCCCTGCTGCCTTCTGAAGAATTCCAAACTTCTAATCTGACATGCGGGGCTCTCCATGAGCTGTTGCTAAAGTCGGTTCTGGGATTTGATTCCCAGAACTAACACTACTCACCAGCTGTGTGGCCCTGGGCAGGACACTTCACACTTCTGAGTCTCTGTGTCTTAATCTGAAAAACTGGGATTTTACATAGGTAAAAGGCATGCTATGAAAACTAAAATAACATAACAAAGTGCCCAATATTGTCCCTGGCAATGGGTATTGACTAAGTTTACAATTCCTTCCCAAGAGTTCAACAGTTTCCATCACAGAGAACAGTTAGTTAGATGCCAGGAAGGAGGTAAGGATTCCTTGGAATAAAGGCTAAAACTTGATGTGGTTGGTATAGGACCAGAGTGATGCACTATGTCTCTGTGTAACTGTTTGGTTTTGTTTCTTATCGCTCATCCCAGCTACATCTACACAGTAATCAAAGCCTTTTTTGGCAAGGCTTTGGCAAGGGATCTTTTGAGACAGGCACTCTGAAATGTTCTTGGTTGCGCTTTATCCAAGCCAGCTTCCTCCTGCCTTATACCTCATACCCAACAGTGGGCAATCGCCTCTTGTACTCAGAACACTGGTCCCATGTGAGGTCTGTTCTCACTCCATATCTGGCTTTATGAGTGGAAAAAAAAGTGGCTCAGATGGTAAAGAATCTGCCTGCAATGTGGAGACTCAGGTTCAATCCCTGGGTCAAGAAGATCCCCTGGAGAAGGGAACAGCTACCCACTCCAGTATTCTTGCCTAGAGAATCTCAAGGACAGAGGAGCCTGGTGGGCTACAGTCCATGGGGTCGCAAAGAGTCGGACACGACTCAGCGACTAACACTTTCATTTTAAATTTCCTTAGTTCCGCCTCAGCAAGGCACCACTCCCATATCCAGGCAGACTGAGAGTCCCAGAGAGACTCACCCCCAACTCTTTCCCTTCTGAGGAAAGTCAGTCCATTGTTGGTCATAACTCCTTCCTGCCTCTCTCACACAATGCACACTGATATTCTATAGTAAAATGGGAAACGGAACTAAGAGAGAGAAATCTTCATCAGAGACCAATCAATACCATTGACTGGGACAGCTTTTCACTGAACATGAGGCACCAGGCAGCTATGGAGATCTTCCCCTCCTTCCCCTAAAACTAAACGTACCACCCCTCTACCAATCCCTGGAATTTCACTGCAGGGTAGTTGTATTGCCCACAAGCACTAACCTCTGCCCAACTAGAGCCTAAGGCTGAGCAAAAGCTACAGCTACTAAAATGTCAACCATTGGCTCAGGACAAAAAAGAAATAGGCTCCTTCATACCTGTGAGCCTTTATCCTGTGGAAGGGCCTCCCTGGCTCAGTAACCCACACACACCTCAACCCTGTCATTCAGACAGCCCATAGAGCACACATACTTAGTGAAATGGAGTGGTTCCCACTCTTCAAGCATCAATTCCCACGCCCCATCAATCCCAACCAAATCGCAGCACTGACCCCTCATATAGAATAGAAATAATTTAAGTGACTCAATGTGCCAAACCTTCTGGTTGGTCCTTTATACAAGTCATTATCATTCATTTCTACTACATCCCTCTAAGTAAAGCTTTATTATTTCCATTTTACATATGAGTAAACTGAGGCTAATAGAACCTAACAACATAGTCCATGCATGCGTGCTAAGTCGCTTCAGTCATGTCCAACTCTTGTGACCTTATGGACTATAGCCTGCCAGGCTCCTCTGTCCATGGGATTCTCCAGGTAAGACTACTGGAATGGGTTGCCATGCCCTCCTCCAAGGGATCTTCCTGACTCAGGGATCAAACACACATCTCTTACATCTCCTGCACTAGCAGGTGGGTTATTTACCACTAGTGCCACCCAGGACTATCTACATAGTCCATAGATAGGATTAGACTCAAGGTCTATGTAGCTATAAGTCCATGACTTTCCAACCAGGAGTCAACTTGTAGAGTTTCACTCTCTTGGTATGTATTCTGAAACATCTGCCTATGTCTGAGTGTCTATACAGGACAGAGTTTGTGCTTCAGTCACTGGTTTTCAATAGCTTCCAGTACAGCATCATATTTGAAGGTAGGATTGACAATGGTGACAGATGGGGTTGTCTTCCAAGTCATTCCCAGAGTCCTCCCCATCAGACGCCCAGACACCTAACCCAAACCAGAGGGCATGTAAATGTAGTTGCCAACAGTCATCAAAAATGATGTATTTCTTATAATATTTATATGTTATCATGGCAGGAATTTAGATCATGATCAAAAGACATGAAAAGCAGCAGAGAGATGTGCAGAGAGGGTGGACAGAGTCAGTCACCTTTTCCATGAGCTCACTCTTCACCTGGGGAAGAGGGTGGCACCCGAAGCCTCTTCCCAGGGAGCTTCCTCCAGATTTCAAACCTAGCTGAGCCCCTGACCAGGCATGACTTAGGACCTTCACCATCACTCCAGGAGGTCCCTCAAAGCTGAGGCAAACAACTCTCTCACCAGAAGCCAGCTCTCCTTGCTCTCCCCTGAACCCTCCCCCCATCCTCTCTAACCCAGGTTCCCAGAGCTTAGACCAGGTAGAGAGCCAGTTGCCAATGGCAACCAAACCCCACTGCTTCAATTCCAACTCCACTTTGATTGGTTTGGAGGGATGGAAGTCAAGGAGGGGCCAGGACCAAGTCGCCTTGTGTCTAATGCATTCACTTAACAATCATCATGCCTTGCACTCATGCAACTCTTCAACTTTTCTAAGGGCTTTCCAGTATCATCTCATCATCTCTTAATCTTGCTGCAATCCTTGAGGTGAATAACAATATCCTCAGGCAGACAGGCACTCCTTGCAGTTGCTTTGTCCCTCCCCACCAGGCTTAGCACCTTTGGAGACTAAAAAAACTTTCAGCAGAGGAAGAGGAGGAATCTGATCCTCTCAGTATAAAGCCACAGATTCATTCAGCCCTTGAGGTGGATGGAGTCTTAGCAGCTCTTCAACTAAACATGTCTCATCCTTAGCAGGAAAGTGAAAGTGAAGTCACTCAGTTGTGTCTGATTCTTTGCGACCCCATGGACTGGGATTTTCCAGGCAATAGTACTGGAGTGGATTGCCATTTCCTTCTCCAGGGGATCTTCCCGACCCAGGGATTGAACCCAGGTCTCCCTCATTGTAGACATCCTTAGCAGGGGTGGCCTCCTAATCAGCACCCTTCAATAGAACTTTCTGTGATGTTGGAAATACACATATCTGTTCTGCACTACTGTCCACAGGGGCCACATGGGACTACTGATCACTTCAAATGTAGTAATTTGATGGAGAAGCTGAATTTTTCATTTTATTGTAATTGTAAATAATTTTAATAGCCACATGTGCTACTAGCTACTGTATAAGACAATACTGTCCCAATCAGACCTCAGTTCAGTTCAGTTCAGTTCAGTCGCTCAGTCGTGTACGACTCTTTGCCGACCCCATGAATCGCAGCACACCAGGCCTCCCTGTCCATCACCATCTCCCGGAGTTCACTCAAACTCATGTCCATCGAGTTGGTGATGCCATCCAGCCATCTCCTCTGTCGTCCCCTTCTCCTCCTGTCCCAATTCCTCCCAGCATCAAAGTCTTTTCCAATGAGTCAACTCTTCTCATGAGGGGGCCCAAGTACTGGAGTTTCAGCTTTAGCATCATTCCTTCCAAAGAAATCCCAGGGCTGATCTCACTGCGATGGTAACTTACTGCCTCCGTTTGCTGCTGTCTCACAAAACAAAAGGTGTTGTGGAATTCGACACTGAGGATACTCAACGTATGAGCCAAAAGAATCACTTGGTGTAAAGGTCAGGTGGATCACTTTTGCCTACAGTTTGGATGTTGAGTGCTTCAATTACAAAATGCTCACAAATGCCTGCAGACTGAGAGGCTGGAATCAGGAACCACGGAAGGGCATTGAGCCCAACCCCTTCAGAAAACAGACTAGCTACCCTTTTCTCCTCAGATCACACCTGACAGATTCATGTTCCCTAGGAAATTCTCTGTTGGTCCAACTTTCTCCCAAAATTTCTGACTACCTTCCCAATGATTCTCTACCTGTAGGTATCCCAGGGCGAGAACCAAGCTAGGGAGAAGTTACATCTGTCACCTTGCATCGCCTCCTCAAAAATTCCACAAGGGCCACAGGCCAGCAGTATCCCTCAGGAAAAGAGCTGTGGGAGTGCTGGGCCCAGGCTCCTAGTGCAAAGTCCTGAAGTTCTCTCTAGCTCCTGCCCATCTCCATCCTCACTCATCAGTCACCTAATTGGAAATCTCCAAATTTAGATGTCCAGAAAACCATATTTTCCTCTCAGATTAGCTCAGAGAGTGGTCACAGTTTAAATTTGGGGCTTCTAGGCAAAATTGCTTCCCAGAGGAACCTCATTCCCTTTGTTACTTTCTGAATGGATCTCTAGAGAGAGGGAGTGCCCACTGGTGTACGCCCTAGAAATGAAGATTTTGAAGTTGTGGAGAGATGGAATCTAATCTCGTAAGAAGAAAAATATCTGGGGGGAGCCAGATCAAGATGGCAGAATAGTAGGATATGGAGCTCACCTCCTCCCACAATACATCAAAAATACATCTCCATGTGAAACAATTCTCACAAAATATCTGCTAGCAGAAAATCTCATACAACCAAAACTACAAGACAAATATTTACTTTCCCTGTTTTTTAAACTAGAAATTAAGAAGAATGAATATGTATGACTGTCTAGTGTTTATTAGTATTATTTAGAGATTTCCAGTCACACTGTTGTACCTATAACTCTTCACCCATCCACCCTGTATTGAACATGGTTCATATGCTTTCCAGCCACTATGCTGGCCATAGCATTATCTTATAGAGGAGACAAAGAATATCCAACCACTCAATATTTATTGAGCCCCTACTAGACAGAGAAGTTCTTGCCTTCACAGAACTTATATTCCAGTAATGGAAGGCTTTCAATAATCTGTGTACAAAATAAAAATATCATTTCAGATAGTGTAAGTCCTAAAAGAACATAAAAGCAGTAGGACTGGGGTGTGATGGGCAGAGTGGGGGATGTGCAGTTTTAGTTCAAGTGGTCAGGAAAGACCACTTTAAGGAGGTGACACGAGCTAAGGCCTGATCCTTGGGAAGGAAGCAAATGAGAGGGCAAAGGAAGATGCCCCAGGGAGAGGGAAGAACATGCACAAAGGCCCTGAGATGAGAACAAGCTTGGCAGGTTTTAGGAATAGCAGACTGGCTGCAGTGAAGTGAACATGTGGGACGTAGTAGGAGAAGGCGTCTGAGAAAGAGGCAGGCTCACATTATGGAGCTTCTGCCAGGCCTCATTAAGAGGAAGGCACTGGGGGTAGGGGGTTTAGGCATGAGAGAGACATGATCAGATTTATGAATACTGGAGCAGGTTGCCATTTCCTTTCTTCAGGGGATCTTCCCGACCCAGGGATCAAACCCACATCTCCCGCGTTGCAGGCAGATTCTTTACCATCTGAGCCATCAAGGAAGCCCCATGAGTAAAATACATTATTATAAAATATAGTACAGGAAGATTACCGTAAATCATGCCATTACAAAGTATTATAGGAACTATGCCAATAAAGAAACCTGCAGGAAGAAGCAAAAAAACCTAGCAGGCTTCTCAGGATGCTGGCATTCCAGGCCATAACGACAGCTGCCAAGGTGCTGAAGTGTGAGACAACACATGCAGACATGAAGGCACACTGGAGGGGACATGGGGAGTCAGCATGGAGGGCAAGTGGGTGCATGCACGGGAGGGCCTATATACCAGCCTCGGGAATTGAATTGATTTTGCATGTCACTGGTTCTTAAATTGGCTCTTAAAAATACTGGTACCCAGCCCCACACTGGACCGATTGCATCAGAACTTCTGAGGTGGGAAGACAGGCACCAGTACATTTAAAAGCTCTCTAGGTAATGCTAGTGGACAGCCAGGGTTGACAGCCACCACTGTAGGTGATGACTGAGGAGCCTTGAAGGGTTTGAAAGGAGCAGTAACAATTATTTATTTTCCATAACAGATTTGTTTGTCTAAAGATTATATTTTAGAATACAGTATTTTAAAAGTATAATATAGTCAGGCGATGAAGACAAATTATTAATAATTACCTACATTTGCATTTTAAAGTTTTGAACATTATTGCAAGTGGAGTCACGAGTTCCCATTCCTACTTAACTCTAGCTCTTCTGACAGTTTATGAGAAATCTAGAAACATCTAAACAGAAGAAACCATCAGCAGTTCACAGTTGATGGACTTTAGAGCCAGAAGGATTTCCCCTGAGAGCCTCTTTATTTTACAGATTTGGAAAAAAAAAAAAGAGGCCTGGGAGGTGCTATGACAAGGCTAAGGTTATCCAGGATTAGCAGCAAAGGCATAACTGGAACCCAAGCTCTCCACCACACCACGTTGCTGCTTGTTTATTCGAAAAGCCATCCCAATGTCTGGACTCTGCATTTTTCACAATACTAAGTATATCTTGAAAGTGCACTTAATTTTATAAGAGAAATATAAGAGAGGAAAAGGACAGAAAATAAAAATCCAAACTAATCAAAGGCGGTTTGGGTCACATAGAACTTTATTTTTCATGTTATCTCCTTGGTTTACGACCTTCTGATGCTTTACTTTGATATTTTTGATAGGTTTCTATAAACAGAATTTGTTTAAAGGAAAGACAGGTTTTCTACAGATCAGTAGTTCTTGTTCAAGGTGCATATTTCAAGTTGTAGACCCACATCTTTTTCCAGAAGATGGAAGAATTTGAAGTGAGTGTCACAGAAGACTGCTCCTCTCCCTGGGCTTCAGGAGGCATTTGCAGGACAGAACCCCTGGCTCTATATTAGAATCAAACACCTTAGGATTTTTGAGCCTATACTTGGAAATACCATTCCAACACTGAAGGCTAAAATATGCTGCATATTTTATAAGTGTGCCAGGCAAATACAGCAGGAGCGCCACCTGCATTTTTACTGCCACCTTTGAGCCCAAGATCCAAGATTCAAGCGACAGCAGCGGCCAACCATGTGGTTCTTCTCCAACTCTTGATGAAGTCTTTTACTTTACTTTCATCTGGACAAGTTGGAGGAAGCACACTGACATTTTATTTGCCAGCTGAGTTTATCTAAAACAGACGTATGGGATGGTTCAGCCAAGGTCACTGTTTAATCTGGATGAAGTGACAGCTATAGAGACTGACTTTGTCCATTTAAGTATGTGAGAAAGACACTGCTTCTTACTCAGAATGACCACAGAAGAGATTGGGTTCAGGCTGGACCATGTGTAGGCTATGAAAGCTTTGACCGTCCCCAACAGGAACAGATCTTGCAACTGAATCAACAGAAACAGTGGCTTGGCCAAGTAAGGCTTGGTCATGCAGACATGGAAGCAAATCCTCAGGAATTAAAAAAAAATAAATCAGTCAGGTGGCCCAGGAGAAGACTGTGTGCAGGGAAGCTCAGAAGGAGGGGCAGAGGCTTAGAAGTTGGCTCAGAGCAAGTCTGTAGGTGAAAAACAGGAGGACCATGGTCAAGACCCACCCAGCCCAGGGTTGGCAACTGCTGATGTTAAAGGGACAAAGCTCATCAGAAGAGTCATCAGTATGTTCTTCAGCTGGAAATACTCTGAAATTATCTCAGGATCTTCCTAGACTAGACTAGAACATTACCACTGTCTGGAATAGAGATAAGGGTTTCCAGAATTGGGTTATCTTTCTAAGCTATGAAACTACAACTTACAGTCCTTTAAGATCTTCAGATATTACTTTACTGAATAACTTAGATTATTCTTAAACTCCCAAGAGGACATCAATCCTCCACATTATCTAGTTTGTTTTTTTTTTTTTCTACAGCTTCTCAGTGTCTTTTATAAACTTATCCAATTTTTTTTCCAATCCTTGAGTAACGGTCCCCAAATTCAATGTCCTGTTGTAACATTTGTACATCTCTTCTATCTATCATTTCCTTTTCCTTCTTGTGCACCCCCAACTCTCAAACCTATTTTTCTATGTGTCTTAAAACCTATTTTTCTCCCCTACCTATTTTCTCGAATGCGTCCAGCTTATCAAAAATCTATAAAGAACACCAACAAAAAATATTTTTTAATGTCAACAGGTTTAGGCTATGGGATGCACACTCTGATGCAGCATCAGATGGGGACATTTTTCTCCCAGCTGCTTTCACAACACTTGCAAGGTGATTTGTCAAAACAAATTACCGCTCTTTTCTGGAGGATTTCATCTACTCCATACATGGTGGTCGCCTTCCATTTTTAATGATTCTGAAAACACAAAAGATGGTTCAAGTGTCCTATGACAGAATCTGAGGCTCCCTCTCTCTGTGCAAATGATCATCCCTCCACTGCAGGAGCCGCTGGCATGGTGCTTTCATTGCCCATGTGTTCAGAGCCTCACTCTGAAGAGGTTTGCTAACCTGTCCTCTAAACTTGGGGCTAGTGAGCACCTGAAACCAATAGCTAAGGTCCACTTTCAGGCATTCAAACCAGCATGCCAGAAGAACCCATGCTCTTTTTCTTTCAATCCTTCTCATCTTCAGATGTCATCTTACATATGACGTGTTTTGAATATGGCGAGGAGGACTGTGGGTGGTTCGCATTTGCTCCCCGTGGGGCCCTGGTGAGGACACTGAGGTTTCCCACGTGGCAGCGGCAGGGAGGGACTGCAGTGCTAGGAGGAGGGGCCGGCATTTTCTTCATCTTGCACATTCACTTATGAAGAATCTTTTATTCACGTTCACTTATGAAGAATTTTCTTATGCAGCAGACACATCCCACACATGTGGATATATTCACTTCCTTTAGACACACTTATTTCCTTGGGTGGTTTTGGAGGTCATGCTTCTTTCTCTCCTTTGGAATAACCTGCAGTTAGAAGGGCTTCATGTGCAGAAAGGAAGTTCCATTTTGCTGAGGAGAAAAAGGACAAAAATGCAGTTAGTGCCTCTCTCATTTCTAGATAATTTTCTGTAACATATAAACTCCGACAACAGCCTCTTCAGAGGGTACTAAACAGTATTCCAGCTCTGAAAGCCCCACCTCAGGAGTAAGATAAGGTATTCGACTTTGCCTCTAAGCATGGCTCCATAAGAATTCAAATATAATTTACATACATTATGGAAATATGCCACTGCAGCTAAAACAGACTGTGATGTTCAGTTTAGATAAATTTAAACTCTTACCTTTCAGTGAGCAGACATCTCTCTTTTCTTTGTGAATCTCAAAGTGCAGGGCCTCCAGGAGCTGGTTTCCAACTTCCTGCCAACTCCTGCACCTTCAGCTGGCTGTGCCCTGCCTCTCCTGACCGAATGAGGCAGGGTGCTCCTTGCTTCGCAGCCTTCAAGGCTCCAGCGAGCATCTGGGCCACGCAGACTCTAAAGGCCTAGTTAGGAGGACTGGGACTTGTGCTCCAACCTGTGGAGCAAAATTCAGCAACAGGAGGCCCACCAGGAAGGCACTGATTTTTCCTATCCCAAGCCCCTCTTAGTACACTGGCTGCCGGCCCTGAAGACAGAAACACACGCGACCATTTCATCTGAGAGCCAAATGGGCTCTGCGCGTGACTCAAACCACCTGGCACCATGGGCAGTTATCCACCATACAGTGCTCTATGTCGTTATCAGAGATGATGTGGAGGAGGCACAAGACAGGTCTGAATTCAAAACTTTAAACATTTGACTTTATGCTAAAATGAAACAATTTCGCAATCCAAAAACTGTCCATCTTTCTGAGTTATTTTCTGGGCCTTCAGCCTGTGGGGGTTCCTGAGAAACAGAGAGGCCATTAGGCAGTGCCTGTGGTTCTGATCTTCAGAACCAGCTCGGGAAAGAAGAAAATTGCTATGAGGCTTTGATGTGGATGCCCACAGGCCTGGAGAATGAAATGTTTTGGGAGGTGTGCAAATAGTTCTCACTTTTAGGAGCAAAGTCTGAGTCAGAGTACCCAGGTCCATGATAGTACAGGACATTTTTGGTGAAGTGCTTGAGGCCACATGACACTCACATATTTCTGTGCTGTAGATGCAAATCTGGGTCCACTCAGTGGAAGAAGGTGAGGGTGAGATGATCTGAGAGAACAGCATTGAAACATGTACATTATCACATGTAAAATAGACGACCAATGCAAGTTCAATACACGAAGCAGAAAATCCAAAGCTGGTGCTCTGGCACAACCCAGAGGGACGGGATGCGGAGAGAGGTGGGAGAGCAGTTCAAGATGGGGGGACATATGTATACCTGTGGCCGATTCATGTTGATAAATGGCAAAAAACATCACAATATTGTTAAGTAATTATCCTCCAATTAAAATTAATTTTAAAATTAATAATAAAAAAAAAAAACTGTGTCCACCCTAACCTCCTGGAATAAAGAGTACATTGTGAATCAAAGGGAGGGAAGAAAGAGAAAAGCATAGAGTTGGAGAGGGAGCATAGCCTTGGGGGCAGAGGTAGAACCGGTGAGATGATCTGAGAGCATCTGGTATGAAGCACGGCCTACAGTTCCTTTCAATCCCCCTCCCAAGGGAACTTACAGAGCCATCCAAAATAAATACTATATTGTGTTAATTTAATCCCAGTTGTGGATCACAATAAACTGTGTAAAATTCTGAAAGAGATGAGAATACCAGACTACCTGACCTGCCTCTTGAGAAACTTGTATGCAGGTCAGGAAGCAACAGTTAGAACTGGACATGGAACAACAGACTGGTTCCAAATAGGAAAAGGAGAACGTCAAGGCTGTATATTGTCACCCTGCGTATTTAACTTATATGCAGAGTACATCATGAGAAACGCTGGGCTGGAAGAAACACAAGCTGGAATCAAGATTGCTGGGAGAAACATCAATAACCTCAGATATGCAGATGACACCACCCTTATAGCAGAAAGTGAAGAGGAACTAAAAAGCCTCTTGATGAAAATGAAAGAGGAAAGTGAAAAAGTTGGCTTAAAGCTCAACATTCAGAAAACGAAGATCAAGGCATCTGGTCCCATCACTTCATGGGAAATAGATGGGGAAACAGTGTCAGACTTTATTTTTTGGGTTCCAAAATCACTGCAGATGGTGACTGCAGCCATGAAATTAAAAGATGCTTACTCCTTGGAAGGAAAGTTATGACCAACCTAGATAGCATATTCAAAAGCAGAGACATTACTTTGCCAACAAAGGTCCATCTAGTCAAGGCTATGGTTTTTCCAGTGGTCATGTATGGATGTGAGAGTTCCAAATAGGAAAAGGAGTCCGTCAAGGCTGTCTATTGTCATCCTGCTTATTTAACTCATATGCAGAGTACATCATGAGAAATGCTGGGCTGGAAGAAGCACAAGCTGGAATCAAGATTGCCGGGAGAAATATCAATAACCTCAGATATGCAGATGACACCACCCTTATGGCAGAAAGCAAAGAGGAACTCAAAAGCCTCTTGATGAAAGTGAAAGAGGAGAGTGAAAAAGTTGGCTTAAAGCTCAACATTCAGAAAACGAAGATCATGGCATCTGGTCCCATCACTTCATTGGAAATAGATGGGGAAACAGTGTCAGACTTTATCTTTATGTGCTCCAAAATCACTGCAGATGGTGACTGCAGCCACGAAATTAAAAGACACTTACTCCTTGGAAAAAAAGTTATGACCAGCCTAGACAGCATATTGAAAAGCAGAGACATCACTTTGCCAACAAAGGTCCGTTTAGTCAAGACTATGGTTTTTCCAGTGGTCATGTATGGATGAGAGAGTTGGGCTGTGAAGAAAGCTGAGCGCGGAAGAATTGATGCTTTTGAACTGTGGTGTTGGAGAAGACTCTTGAGAGTCCCTTGGACTGCAAGGAGATCCAATAAGTCCATTCTGAAGGAGATCAGCCCTGGGTGTTCTTTGGAAGGAATGATGCTAAAGCTGAAACTCCAGTACTTTGGCCACCTCATGAGAAGAGTTGACTCATTGGAAAAGATTCTGATGCTGGGAGGGATTGGGGGCAGGAGGAAAAGGGAACAACAGAGGGTGAGATGGCTGGATGGCATCACTGACTCGATGGACGTGAGTTTGAGTGAACTCTGGGAGATGGTGATGGACAGGGAGACCTGGCGTGCTGCAATTCATGGGGTCGCAAAGAGTCGGACACGACTGACCAACTGAACTGAACTGAACTGAACAGGGCCAAGGGCTTCCCTGGTAGCTCAGTGGTAAAGAATCGGCCAGCTGAGCAGGAGACTTGGGTTCAATCCCTGGGTGGGAGGATGCCCTAAAGAAGGAAATGGCAGCCCGCTCTAGTATTCTTGCCTGGGAAATCCCAAGGGCAGAGGAGCCTGGTGGGCTACAGTCCATGGGGTCGCAAGATGTTAGACACGACTTAGCAACTAAATAGCAGCAGCATCAAACAGGGCTTACCCTTCACAATGACTGTAAATGGTGAGCATTTACCACAAAGTGCAATAATCAGGGTGTCAAATTTACTTGAATATCAGCTTAGTCCAGTATCTGTATTATTTTGTTTTGGGGGAAAATGCTTATGATTTTTGTTCATGGGAAAATATGCATAACATACAATTGTAGCCATTTTTAAGTGTACAGCTTAGTGGCATTATATATCCACGCTGTTGTACAGCCAACACATTTCAAATGGCATTAAGTATACTCACATTGTTGTACAGCCATCACCACCATCCACCTCCAGAACTTTTTCATCATCCCCAATTGAAATCCGTATTACTTTTCACACAGTCTATGAGCCACCCTGGAACCTCAAAGGATGAAGCCCCTACCTACTATCCTATGCAGTCCTGGGGAAGACTCTAAGATACAATATTATCTAGCACTTTAAGCTTCACTCATTTGGCTCCCGTAAAAGGGAGGAGGCCAAGGTTCTGAGAGGGAGACAGACTTGCTCCAACAAAACACTGACAACAGTGGAACCAGCTCAGCCTCCAGCGCACATCTCATGATACCTCATTACATCTAACGCTGAGAAGGAGGACGTGAGAAGGCCCTGCACTGGTGCCCAAAACTATCCTATCCCTTGTCCCACCCTCTGCTTTGTGGGATTCTCACTGCTTTGGGCAGAGAGCCAGAGTTGCCTGGTAGCCCAGAAAAAGAAGACAGCTCTCTTACACAGCACTCACTGCAAAACCAACTTGGTTGTTGGCACTTTTTTTTTCCTTTCCATTTTCATTTCCATGAAAACAAACCCACTTCCCATCCGCTTCTTCACAAAATCGCCATAACATACTCCCTACCATGCTTCCCTCAGTGTTCTTCCCAGCAGACAGGAATAGAGGAGGTCTCTATTCCTAATCATCAAGATCACTGGTTTAGCCAGATTTCATCTGCATAAAAATAGAAGTGCCCAGGAGATCCTGTCTGGTGATAGCTCTCCTTCCTGTACCTCATAGGGGTGCCTCTGCCCATGACTTCCCATCAAGCTCAAGATGCCCCAGTGCTTCTCAGGTCACCTCTATTCAGGTGACCAGGAGCTTTCAAGAGGAGATTTGCCATTGTGTAGTTCTTGGCAAAATTGCATCTCAAATGATAAGTACAGACTTCTTACCACAAACAGAACCACAACACCACAACATTGGTCACAGTATTACACACATACACTAGCACCCAAGAATTTGATCCCCTGAATTTCTGATGCATACACCCCAAGTGCATGTCAAACCCCACCGTATTGCTTTCTTAGGACTGCCACAACACATCACCACAAACTGGATGGCTTAACACAACAGAAATTTATGCTCTCAGAGTTCAACCCCAAAGTCCAAAATCAAGGTGGCAATGCCCGAAGGCTCCAGCCTTGGCTCTTCCTGGCTTCTAATGACTCCTGAGAATGCTTGTCATTTCTGTGCTTGTAACTCCACCACTCATCTCTGTTCCTCCTTCACATGGCCCTCTTCTCCATGAATCCTCTGCTCTCCTTACAAGAACACTGAACATGGGATTTAGGATTCACCCTAATCCAGTACAACTGCATTTTACCTGAATTAATCATCATCTGCAAAAGTCCTATTTCCAAATAAGATCACATTCTGAGATTTTGAGTAGACATGAATTGTTAGACAGTGCTTATTCAACCCATGATGCCCACCTCGAAGATATGTTCAATCCAGTGTCTCACTTTGTTTTCTTTGTTTTTGTCTTTTCCGTTTCAATCCTACTTGTGACTGACTACTGCCTTGTTGGAACGTTTCCAAGGCATCTGCTTCCATCCTCACAACCCTATTCAAATCTCCAGACCGCACTTTAAATGGGTGCAGACCTTACCAGGTCAAGGAGGAGATGATACTAAGTTGCCCACAGAGGATTCAATACTTCAAATATCCGTCTCTCCCCATTCACGCAAGAAGTTGTGTGCACTCAACGCACATTCAGCATTGCACTGGCAGTTACAGGATTCCTGCCCTCAGGGAACTTAGTGTACAATAGAAAAATGGACAACTGCATGACCAGATGAGCAAAGCAAGCAAAAGGGTGAGGCAGTGAAGGAGGAAGAGGATATAAGCCATGCAGGAGCAAGGCCCCAGAGACAACCTGGGAAGAGGCAGGAAGATACAAACAAGTCCAGAATTTTCAGATCTCTTCAAGAAACTTAGAGATACCAAGGGAACTTTTCATGCAAAGATGGGCACAATAAAGGACAGAAATGGTATGGACCTAACAGAAGCAGAAGATATTAAGAAGAGGTGGCAAGAATACACAGAAGAATTGTACAAAAAAGATCTTCACGACCCAGATAACCATGGTGTGATCACTCACCTAGAGCCAGACATCCTGGAATGTGAAGTCAAGTGGGCCTTAGAAAGCATCACTACGAACAAAGCTAGAGGAGATGACGGAATTCCAGTTGAGCTATTTCAAATCCTAAAAGATGATGTTGTGAAAGTGCTGCACTCAATCTGCCAGGAAATTTGGAAAACTCAGCAGTGGCCACAGGACTGGAAAAGGGCAGTTTTCGTTCCACTTCCAAAGAAAGGCAATGCCAAAGAATGATCAAACTACTGCACAATTGCACTCACCTCACACACTAGCAAAGTAATGCTCAAAATTCTCCAAGCTAGGCTTCAACAGTACATGAACTTGTGAACTTCCAGATGTTCAAGCTGGATTTAGAAAAGGCAGAGGAAACAGAGATCAAATTGCCAACATCTGTTGGATCATAGAAAAAGCAAGGAAATTCCAGAAAAACATCTGCTTTATTGACTACACCAAAGTCTTTGACTGTGGATCACAACAAACTATGGAAAATCCTTCAAGAGATGGGCATACCAGACCACCTGACCTGCCTCCTGAGGAAACTGTATGCAGGTCAAGAAGCAACAGAACCGGACATGGAACAACAGACTGGTTCCAAATAGGAAAAGCAGTACGTCAAGGCTGTATATTGTCACCCTGCTTATTTAACTTATATGTAGAGTACATCATGCAAAATGCCAGACTGGATGAAGCAGAAGCTAGAATCAAGACTGCAGGGAGAAATGTCAATAAGCTCAGATACACAGATGATACATACCACCCGACGAAAGTGAAAGAGGAGAGGAAAAAAGCTGGCTTAAAACTCAACATTCAAAAAACAAAGATCATAGCATCCAGTCCCATCACTTCATGGCAAATAGATGGGGAAACAATGGAAAGTGACAAACTTTATTTTCTTGTGCTCCAAAATCACTGCAGATGGTGACTGCAGTCACAAAATTAAAAGACACTTGCCCTTTGGAAGCAAAGCTGTGACCAACCTAGACAGCATATTAAAAAGCAGAGACATCACTTTGCCAACAAAAGTCCCTCTAGTCAAAGCTATGGTTTTTCCAGCAGTCATGTATGGATGTGAGAGTTGGATTATAAAGAAAGCTGACTGCCGAAGAATTGATGCTTTTGAACTGTGGTGTTGGAGAAGACTCTTGAGAGCCCCTTGGACTGCAAGGAGATCAAACCAGTTCATCCTAAAGGAAATCAACCCTGAATATTCATTGGAAGAACTGATGCTGAAGCTGAAGCGCCAATACTTTGGCCACCTGATGTGAAAAACTGACACTGGAAAAGACCCTGATGCTGGGAAATATTGAAGGCAGGAGGAGGAGGAGACAACAGAAAATAACATGGTTGGATGGCATCACCAATTTGATGGACATGAGTTTGAGCAAGCTCTGGAAGTTGGTGATGGACAGGGAAGCCTGTTGTGCTACAGTCCATGGGGCTGCAAAGAGTTGGACATGACTGACGACTGAACTGAACTCAGAATTTTCAGGGGGCTGTAAGCAGATCCCATCTAGATGGGTCTAGATGATGGCTCTGCTGCAAAGGGTAGGGTCATCAGTGTTAAGGTTGTAAAGGCCACCTGTTTGTAGACGTGTACCTGATCCTGCAGGGACTTGAGTCCAGGCCAAGAGGACCCATTAAGTTTTTCTAAGCAATTGGGATGGTTGACTTCAGGGAAGCCAGATCTAGTTGGGTGTGCGTGACAGACTAGGGGGAGTCATGAGCTGGCAAGGAAACAGTGGCTGGGAGCCCAGTTAAGAAGACAGGATCGAGGGCCAGAGCTTTATTCCTCCGCTATCAGTGAAGACACATTCACAGCCGAACCTTCCGTTAGACTCCGCAGTCAATACAGCCATCTCAACATGGTGGGGGGTAGGGTGAGCATCCTGGCTGCCCTCCAGCCCTCCCTTCCCATTAATGTGATGGGTTACAGAGAGCACGTCAGGGAAAGTGTTCAATGAATTCTGGGAACAGAGATCCCCTTTGGACAAAATTCCCCGAAGAGGAGCTCAGGAGTACTTTGCAAATCAACACATGAACGCCTCTTATGGACAAGAGACTGTCCTGAGAGGAGACTGCCACAGTCTCACTTCAGATCCAGCTTCTTCCCACTGTTGCATTTCCTCAGGACTGGCGCTGGCGTCCAGGAGGTAATGAAGCAACCCCCAGCTCAGGCACCGCTTCCCATAACAGGCAACCAGATGGGTGATTATCATCTCCTCCATGAGACTGGAAACGCCCCACTTCCCATAAGGCTCCATCTGGGTCCCTCCAGTCATGAGACATGATGCCCAGGGGAAACTATAAATACAACCCCCCCTCCCCAACCCACCTTCTTTATCCTCTTCATCTGTTCACAAATTCTACTTGGGACCTTAAGGGGCAGAGGGTGGTGGGGAGGTGACATGGATGGAGCAGGAGCAAGCCCAGAATGTGGGGGACAGAACAGTCTCTGAAGTCAAGGCACATCTCTGAGCCTGTCTTCTTTCCTAAGCCTTCCTGGAGAAATGCAGGCAGAAGGGAGCTCAAAGGAGCAGCAGGATGGCTCATCCCTTCAGTTTCCTTTCTCCTTAAGAAAAGTTTTGTGTGCCATCACAGCAAGCCTTCACAGGCCCCACAGTCACAGCCACCATTGCTGGAAACTAGCCTGGAGCAAAAGGCCTCAGGAGAGAGCCTGGGGCATGCACACCCCCCAGGGAAAAGGGGTGCGTGTGGAATTTCCTGAGTGCAGCTTAGGCAGAGGAGAGAAAAGGCACACTCTCCATGTCCACCTCCATTGGCCTGGAGGCTCAAGCTCCGCTAGTAGACGGGGCACAGGAAAGCAGTCAAGAGGAAAAGGACCCTCCTCCAGCTTCTTTTCACTTTTTCAGCAATCAATCTAACTTGAAAGACATAACTTCCACCCCCTTTATTTCTGAAGGGAGATGCAAAAGGGTGATCTGTTTGGACTAAAATTAAACTCCCTCTGTGTAACTTCTCAATGGTATTCATTTATTGAATCTGACTCACACTTTTGATGTGGAAAGGTTTTATTAATATAACTACTTATCCCAGCCCACTCCCATTGGGATTCATGGCTCTTGCCCAACGTACATTTTGGCTAGTTCTATGTTACCTTAAATTCTACCATGGGTTAATGCTTCATGACAAGCACATTCACAGATTCTATGAGAAATTCCTCGCTGTCTTTGGGTAACAATTATGAAGCAAAATTGGAAATGGGAAGCAGGCTTGTCTACTCAGGCAAAGACTCCCAGATTAGGGGGTCTGGAGGCTCAGGGTCTTATCCTACAACTATCCATGTGATCCAGCCACTGCCTCTTCAGATTCTTGGGTTCTTCATCTGTAGAAGGAGACTGCTGGCCTCACACAATTCTCAGTTCTCTTCCAGCTCTGACTTCCTGTGATTGTAAAAAGACATTTAAAAATATCTCCAGGGAGAGAAATCTCACAATATTTTTTAGTCATGAGAAGATTGGACTAATGATATCTAATATCTCTGAGTTCTGAAAGTTTAACAAACAGAACAGTCTTCTTTAAATGCCCATTTTAAAAGAACAGAAGTTAAAGAGCCTAAAATAAAATCTCTAGCCATTCTGTGTACACACAGAGAAAAAAAGTGGATGAGATTAAAGCTATATTAACATCTGGGGCAGCAAGACTTTGGTGACCATGACACTTGGCTGACTGAAGTAAGACATGACAATTACCAAAGGGAAGTTATACCACAGTCCTAACTCCATGTCACCACTACATCTTTTGCCATTAGACACAAGGGGAACCCAGAATCCCAAGGTATGGATATGGACAGCATTATGCAAAAAAGACTAATTCTCTCTTAGCAAGGGCACTGCTCTCTCCCTCACTCCATGGCAGAATTTAGGGCAGTAGAACAGCATCTCAAGATACTCAAGAACATGGGTAGGACAACCAGAGCTCCAGCAGGTACCAGTCTGGATATTACTATGAAAAATCTGACATCAGGTTGAAGTTACAGTCATCCTGGTTAACAGGCCTAGATGAGCTCAGGTCACAGTGGAGGTACAAAGAGGGGGTACAACACAGTGACAGACGAGTGGCACTCGTCACCAAACACGGAGCTAAGTCTGGTTACAGTGGGGAACAGTAACAGGCAAGAGTTTTGGTCAAGTGATCAAGCATCAGTAAGGTTTTGTTAGGCCCTAAGTTTAACCAAAAACTATCACTTAACACAGTCAGAAGTCATCTAAGCCCTCAAGGTCTGGGAATAGATTTTGAGTGCTGGCATATAGAAGATTCTCAACTGTATTTCTTGATCAAATGGAAACTTACGAAGAAGCTACTGCTCCATTGTTTGCTGAGAAATGTTTCCCACTGATGGCAGCTCAGCCTTCTCAGTCACCCAGGAGAGGGGAACAAGAGTGAGGAGTAAGCCTAAAGATGCTTGGACCAGGTCCAAGGTCCCTCGGAAGTAGAATTCCACTTCATCCACCAGCCTGTGTGTCACTCATGGAAAGGAGCTGGTTTATAGGGATGCAATGATGATCTGACGGTGACCAATACCCTTCATAGTTTGAGTTGGGTTGGGCTTTTGGAAAAGGGGTGCTCACTCACCTGAGGAAACATCCCTCAGCAGCACCTGAGACCCAGGTGCCCCAGGATCTTAGAAAACTTGAAAGATTTCTGGTTACTTAAGGTAGTCAGACCCTCCAAAGAGTCATCAAAATAAACAAGCAATTAGAGGCTTTGGGTACCTAATGCCTCAGGACATTTGGACAGATGTGACGAACCTCAAGAATAACAACCAGTTAAACCTATTTTGAGTGAAAGTATTCCCTTATTAAGAGAAGAACTGACAGATAAGGTAAGGAACATTGTCAGCTGAATATTGTGAGAAATTGTGTTTAACTTGAAAATAAATATTGCATTCCTATCAATTCCATTTCTTATGGTGTATCTATATTCTAACACAGAGGAAAATTAATAAAAATTGATTTTATTAGAGTTATTTTATTTGGAGAAGTATATCTAAGTACAGTCTGTGAGTCAATGGGTTTTATATCTGGGAACTTTCTAGACCTCTGATCTTGTCCTGGCCTCTTTTAGCCATCCATACCTGTGCCAATAATCTTACTAGCCACTTATCCAATAAAATCAAGCTCAAAGTAGTATCAATTACTTGATGGCACCTCCAAATTTTAATGCATGGAAACAGACCCACAAATATATATGTATCCCCTGATTCTTGACAAAGGTGACACTACAGAGCTGTGGGGAAAGAACACTCTTTTCAACAAAAGACTAAGCCAATTGGATGGTAAAACAGGAAGAGAAAAAAGAATCTTCCCCTTACTAGACACAAAAAGCACTTCCTTTTTGTGTAAGCACTTCAACTTTTGTGAAAACACTTCCTTTTACATCTAAATGTGAAAAGTAAAATAATAAAGCTTTCAGTAAAAAAAAAAAAAAAAATTGGGGTCGACAAAGGTTTCTTAAACAGGACACAAAGAGCACTAACAGTAAAAGAAAAAACTTGGTAGATTAAAATTTGGACTACATTAAAATATATAACATATTTTATCAAAATACACCATAAAGAGCATGAAGAGCCAAGCTATAGACTGGAAGAAGATATTCACAATGCATACATTCCACAAAGAACTCATATCCAGAATATACAAAGAGCTCCTACAACTCAATAAGAAAAAGGAGATCATTCAATAGCAAAGGCTATGCAAAACAAGTGAAGATTCACTTTACAAAAGAGGCCATCCAAATGGCCAATAAACATATACAAAGGTTCTTGACCTCATTCATCATCAGGGAAACACAAAGTCAAACAAAATGCAAAGCCGCAATGTGAGGCACTATCACATACCTATCAAAAGAACTAAAACAGAAAAGACAAATAACACCAAGTATTAGCCAAAATGTTGACTGACCGCAAGTCTCCTACCTCCTGATGGAGATGTGAATTGTTATAACTGCTTTAAGAAACTGTTTGGCAGTACTTACTACAGCTAAACATAATCATCTTCTAGAGCTTAGTAGCTACTCTCCCTGGTATATACTCCACAGTACTGGGAACATACAATCTTCAACAGCAGCTTTATTCTTTATAGCCCCAAACTGGAAAAACTCATATTCCTTATACAGTAAAATAAACAATTTTTGGTGCTTATAGAATATTATATCACAATGAAAGTGACATACTTGCTACACACAGCATAAATTAATCTCTCACATGTAATGTTGAGCAAAAGAGGACATATACAAAATAGTACATACTTTAAGATTTAATTTATATAAAGTATCAAAACAGACAAACTAATCTATAGTGCTAGAAGTTACCCTAGATAGTGCCCTTGAGAGGAGAGACTAGTGAAGGAAAGGGGATACTTGGGGGCCAGTGTTCTGGGTGCTTGTAATGTTCTGATTCTTGATCTGTACCCTGGTTTCTCAGGTATGCTCACTGGGAAAAATTCATTGAGCTATATGCTTAGGATTTGCACGCTTTTTCTTTTATATTTCAATAAAAAGTTAATAATGAGAAAACACAAAATAAATTTAAGGCATAAAGTCTATGATGGGGAGGACATAAAAATCTGCCTTCCAAATCCAAACCTATTAAATGACAGCAAAATTGACAGCTTCTAACTGTTTAGATTATTCTGTTCTCAAATGAAATTTTGACTTTATTTAAAATATAGGCCCCACTTTTCAAAAAAATTGGAAACCACCATCTTATTGAGCAAACACACATTTGAGGGTTTTCAGTCTTCACTGGAAACTTTTAGGACATCAAAACTGTTAAAGTTTGCTTGGTTTACTTTCACTTTTTTTCCCATGTTAATATTGCTGTTGTTTAGTCGCTAAGTCAAAGCCAACTCTTTTGCAACCCCATGGATTGCAAGCCCAGCAGGCAAGAATACTGGAGTGGGGTGCCATTTTCTTCTCCACAGCATCTTCCCAACCCAGAGATTTAACCCATATCTCCTGCTTGGCACGCAGATTCTTTACTACTGAGCCACCAGGGAAGTTCTCCATGTTAATACGTGGGTTTTTAAAAATACAATTTCTCTTGGGTAACATTTTCTAATGAAGATTAGCCACCCTAGTATTCATTATAGCCAGCAAGCAAATTAACCTGAGCAGAACACAATCTACCCAATCCGAATCTGGGGAAGGTCAGCCAGTGATCATGTTCACATCGAGCAGCTTCACACTCATTGAATAGGGAAGACTGGGAGCAATTATCTCAATAATCCAAGGCAGGAAACACAACCAGGCTGTTCAGGAAAAAGAGGGGGCCACAGGGGCCAAAGTGGCTCCAGTGAAACGGAGCCTGGCTAGCCAGAAAGAGCTCATGTTTCCCATGCGCTGGCTTCCGCCCCTTCTGGAGGAAAGCTTTTCCAGGGGATAGGATCATTCTCTTCCATCCCTTAGACCTATATTTGTACAATGCCTATGGTTTATAAAGTTGCCCAGATACTACTATCATCTGAGTCTTATGCATCTTTATAGCCCCAAACTGGAAAAACTCATATTCCTTATACAGTAAAATAAACAATTTTTGGTGCTTATAGAATATTATATCACAATGAAAGTGACATACTTGCTACACACAGCATAAATTAATCTCTCACATGTAATGTTGAGCAAAAGAGGACATATACAAAATAGTACATACTTTAAGATTTAATTTATATAAAGTATCAAAACAGACAAACTAATCTATAGTGCTAGAAGTTACCCTAGATAGTGCCCTTGAGAGGAGAGACTAGTGAAGGAAAGGGGATACTTGGGGGCCAGTGTTCTGGGTGCTTGTAATGTTCTGATTCTTGATCTGTACCCTGGTTTCTCAGGTATGCTCACTGGGAAAAATTCATTGAGCTATATGCTTAGGATTTGCACGCTTTTTCTTTTATATTTCAATAAAAAGTTAATAATGAGAAAACACAAAATAAATTTAAGGCATAAAGTCTATGATGGGGAGGACATAAAAATCTGCCTTCCAAATCCAAACCTATTAAATGACAGCAAAATTGACAGCTTCTAACTGTTTAGATTATTCTGTTCTCAAATGAAATTTTGACTTTATTTAAAATATAGGCCCCACTTTTCAAAAAAATTGGAAACCACCATCTTATTGAGCAAACACACATTTGAGGGTTTTCAGTCTTCACTGGAAACTTTTAGGACATCAAAACTGTTAAAGTTTGCTTGGTTTACTTTCACTTTTTTTCCCATGTTAATATTGCTGTTGTTTAGTCGCTAAGTCAAAGCCAACTCTTTTGCAACCCCATGGATTGCAAGCCCAGCAGGCAAGAATACTGGAGTGGGGTGCCATTTTCTTCTCCACAGCATCTTCCCAACCCAGAGATTTAACCCATATCTCCTGCTTGGCACGCAGATTCTTTACTACTGAGCCACCAGGGAAGTTCTCCATGTTAATACGTGGGTTTTTAAAAATACAATTTCTCTTGGGTAACATTTTCTAATGAAGATTAGCCACCCTAGTATTCATTATAGCCAGCAAGCAAATTAACCTGAGCAGAACACAATCTACCCAATCCGAATCTGGGGAAGGTCAGCCAGTGATCATGTTCACATCGAGCAGCTTCACACTCATTGAATAGGGAAGACTGGGAGCAATTATCTCAATAATCCAAGGCAGGAAACACAACCAGGCTGTTCAGGAAAAAGAGGGGGCCACAGGGGCCAAAGTGGCTCCAGTGAAACGGAGCCTGGCTAGCCAGAAAGAGCTCATGTTTCCCATGCGCTGGCTTCCGCCCCTTCTGGAGGAAAGCTTTTCCAGGGGATAGGATCATTCTCTTCCATCCCTTAGACCTATATTTGTACAATGCCTATGGTTTATAAAGTTGCCCAGATACTACTATCATCTGAGTCTTATGCTCACCCTGAAGTAAGATTACTACTACCTCCTTTTTGCTGATGAAAGAACTGAGGCTCAGCAAGCTAAAAAAAAAAAAAAGAAAGTTGCTAAATCATGTCTGACTCTTTGCAACCCCATGGACTGTATGTAGCCTACCAGGCTCTTCCATCCATGGGATTTTTCAGGCAAGAGTACTGGAGTGGGTTGCCATAAGGTCCTCCTTAAAGCTGCAGGACTAGAAAGTCACACAGCAAGGACAAGGCACATTCAGGCACAGTGCTGTCTCCTCTACCATGAGGTCTTCTGACTTCTCTCCAATCTTGCTTGTGAGAATGAGAACATAATTCCAAGACTTGAAAAAAAAATAAGTCTAGGACTCTTAGATATCAGGCAGCAGGCAAGCTAGAAACTGTGCCCCAGCCCAAGGATGGTGTTCATACCTTCACGATCATACATCCTGGAGGCACTGGGAAGTGCGGGAGAGGACTGGGCAATTAGCTGTTGAGTGTAGCAATGGTCTGAATGCCCACTGCAGAAAGATCATCAGCAACGATGAAACATGTTTCATGAAACATTAGGCAAGCTTTCCTGCAGATGGAACTGACACCTGTGGCTTTGAAATACACACCATATAGTTCTGAAATCCATTCATAAACATGGTGAGGTTGATTTCGCTAGAGATGACATGTCCCCAGTACTAAACAGCATAAAGAGCACTGGCTGTGGAGTCCAACAGACCTGGCTTTGAATCCCAACTCTACTTTGTGAAGACACATGTGGTGAACAAGTTACTCTTCTCAGCTTCAGTTTCCTTGGCCATAAGAAAACAATAATATCTGTCCAGAATCACTGTGAAAATTGATGAAACAATATATGTAAAGTTCCTTTCCCTGCTTCCTACTTTAAAAAATAAATAGATGGTAATAAGATTAGTTTTCTTTTTGTGAGTTTCTAAAACATATGATATGATAAGTTTGTGTCTTCCTTGGCAGCTAAAATGAAATAACAACATAAATCATTTAAAATATACCTTATAGGATAATCATATATGAATATATAATCACCTTCTCAGATGGCCTAATTTAAGAACCTTGACCTTTTTTTTTTTCCACCTGGAAGTAATCTGATTAACTCAGTGCCTGCTTCATTTCCTCAAATAGAAATTGCAATAATCTTCTCCTTAATTTCAATAAATGATTAACATGACAAAAACATGTGAGCCGTAATCAGACTCCAGCTCCTACAATTTCATCTAGAACTGGTGTTACCAAATGCTGCCTGAAAGAAAGATGAGTATCTGATTGGTTAACTCCAGATGTTGTCTTAGGCAAATTCCACAGGTTACCCAAAGAAGCAGTAAGAAAGGATCTTATAGTTGGCTGCCTATGACTTTCCTTTTAAAAAGAAAAAAAAAAAAAAATCAAAATCTACAGGTGTTCTTCCACGAGAATGTTTTGCTTTCACCTCAATCCCCATGAATACCCTCTACCCATAAACTGGTCTGCCTTCTCAACTGTTCTATGTGTCCATGCCTGCACATTCTTAAAATCTTAGAAACAAGGAACTGGAAAGATTTCCATTAAAGCCATTCGGCCTAATATCAAAAAAACGCAGGAATCATTTCTTCTGCATCCCTGACAATCTGCTACTAGCAAAATACTTCCATTGTAGGGGAGTCAGCTACATACTTCTCTGCTGCACACTTCCCATTCTTGGTCAAATTCTTCTATAAATCCAGCTGGGATGTTTCCCCTTTAGTTCTTCCCCATCCACTAATCCTAGCTCTGCTCTCACGAACAATGGGGGACACAGATAAATCTCACCAGTCCTCCTTATCAGAGGCCCAGCAATATGGAAGGCAGTCATTATGTTTATACATACATTTTCTGCTCTGAATCAAACACTCAGTTCAAATAACACTTGTTGAGGGTCAACTATGTGCCTTATATTGCTTTAGGGGCTAAGGCAGGAGAGCTAAATAACACACGGCACCTATACATAAGATGCTGACACTAGTCCCTAAGAACAATCTGGATGTGACCTGTGCTGCCAGACCACCCACCCTCTCCAGGTACACTGTGGCTTGGTGATGCCTCTCTTAAAGCATGGTACTTTGGGGTATTTACCCAAAGGAGTTGAAAAGTTATGTCCACACAAAAACCTGTATACAGATGTTTATAGCAGGTTTATTCTTAATTGCCAAAACTTGGAAGCAACCAAGATGTCCTTTAATAGGTCAATGGATAAACTGTGGTGCATCCAGACAATGGAATATTATTATTCAGGGCTAAAAACAGATGAGCTATCAAGCCATGAAAAGACATGGAGGAAACTTAAATGCCCATTACTAAATGAAAGAAGCCAAGTTGAAAGGCTATATACTGTATGGTTCCTACTACATGACATTCTGGCAAAACTATGGAGACAGTAGAAAGATCAGTGGATGCCGAGGGGGAGGAGGAGGGAGGAATGTACAGGCAGAACACGTGGGATTTTTAGGGCAGTAAAATTTACTATGTATGCACCTATAACGGTAGCCACATTATACTTTTGTCTTAACCCATAGAATATACAACACCAACAGGGAACCTTCATGCAAAATGTGGACTTTGGGCGATTATGACATGTCAGTGTGGGTTCATCAATTGTCACAAATGTACCACTCTACTGGGGGATGCTGACAATGGGGGAGGGTAAGCAAGTCTGGGGGCAGGGTGTAAAAGTGGGAAATCTCTGTATCTTCCTCTCAATTTGTCTGTGAACTGAAAATTGCTCTTTAAAAAACAAGTCTTTTTAATGAAGAAGGAAACAGCAATCCACTCCAGTCTTCTTTCCTGGAGAATGACATAGACAGAGGAGCCTGGCAAGCTATAATACATGGGGTCACAAAAAGTCAGACACAACTGAGCGACTAACACTTTCACTTCCACTTTAACAATGGGCACCTAAACCTCTCCAAGCCTCAATCTCTTCATCCTTTAAAAAAAAAAAGTCTTTAAAAAAGTTACTAGAAAATAGATGGGTAGGTCTGTATGGCAAGGTCGATTTCCTGGTTTTGATATGGTACTATAGCTGTGTGAGATGTTGACGGTAGGGGGTGCTGGGTGGAGGGTCCAAGGACCTCCCTGTATGTTTCTTTGCAACTTCCTGTGAATCTACAATTATTTCAAAATTAAAAGTTTAAAAATAAATGGGTAGATGGGATGACACTGGCAAAAGCTGCTGATAAAAGACAGTTCAGAGTCTAATAAAAGGTTCAAACCAGGGTGGGTCCATCTACTGAAATATCTCTGGAAGTGAGCACCAAGGACTGTCAGATCAACATCCACACCCTGCCTCTCACTAGGAGGTAAGGCATCTTCCTGGAATGGCAAGAAAGCCCTGTGTTCTGAAACTACAGGGCCTTCTCCTCATTCCTATTCTGGAACAACTGGATGGGCAGAGTCTGTGTCCTGTGCTCTGCGTCACCTGGAGGGATTCCATGAAGAAGGGGAAGGGGTCATGAGCCACCAGGTCCCAGAGTCCAACATGCTTTAACAGGCAGGCCCGCCACTCACCAGCTGTGGTGGCCTTTTCCAGACTCCACAATATAGGGATGGAGACAAGCATGTTATCACACAGGTTGTGAGAGGAGTCAATGAAAGAATTCACACCAAGCACATATAAAGCTCCAGTAACTACTAGAAACTCAATAAATGTTCATGGTCTTAGAGCCTCCTGCATGAGCAAGGTCTAGGTTTTCAGGATACACTCTTACTCCCTTTTCAACACCAGACAGAACACGGGTCCTTCCCCACTTGGTACCTTTCAGCTTGCCATGACATCTCAGATTTCCCACTACTCTGCTACTGCTAAGTCACTTCAGTCATGTCCGACTCTGTGTGACCCCATAGACGGCAGCCCACCAGGCTCCCCTGTCCCTGGGATTCTCCAGGCAAGAACACTGGAGTGGGTTGCCATTTCCTTCTCCATCCCACTACTCTAACCAGAGCTTAAACCATCTGCAGTAAAGGACCAGTTTAGCTTGTTTGGCTCTTCCTTTTTTTTTAATCCAATCTGTCATAGACTGGTACTTTGATAAAATACAATGAAAATGAATTACTTGAGAAAGGCAATTTTAAAAACAAAATATAAGGCTTCGGTCTTTTTTTCTTTAAATTTTTAGATTCAACAGGCAAAATTGCCCTGGCAAATTGCTATAAAAGTTTCTAAATGCTTCCTTTCAATTTCTGTGCTTCTCATTACTGACTGATAACAGCTGGCAGAGCTGAGCCATGGCCTGCACTTTGAGTCATGCCTCTTTTGCACCATTTCCTCCAAGTTCCTAATAATCTTACAGTCATAAAATACAACTGGGTAGTTTAAAATCTCTATTTTTTATATTAATATTAATTTTAATTTTCCCAAGACAGCATATTTTTTCAGTGCCACAGTCACATCCACGGTGCCTAGCATAGAGCAGGTGCCTCATAGGGGCTCAAATCCTTGCTAATACTCCAAATATTAAACAGGCATATTACTTTTACTTTTTCACAAAGTGCATTTGTGAAAACATGCCCAATGAACACATCCTATCTTTGTAGCATCCCTGTTATTTGCCTGCCTTCTATCTATTTGTGTTTGTCTTTTTCACCACCTGCTTCATCTCCATTTAACTGAAACACACCAGATATAGTCACTGTTTCTCTTCCACTGAGGGACGAGACAGGACAAATCACTGAAAATCCCATTCATCAGAAAAGCTGGCTCTGGTTCACCAGATAAACATTCAAGGAAATGGAGTGCTTATATTAACACACTTCCAGGAGATACTGTTATTCTGTCTACTGCTGGGCCTGTGATAGCCGCTCGATAAATTTTTATGTGAACTAGCCATGAAGCACCGGCTACATCTCAGGGACTACAACACACATCTTTATCATGGGTAGAGAGACCAAAAGTGGTGATGCGCGCTGTTACACAAAGGAGCCTCAGGCCATTTAGACCAGTGCTTTTCTACCCTGGCCACACAGCAAAACCACCTGCAGAACTTTCCAAAAACATACTCACGCCTGTCCCACAGACCCAGAGATTTTTTTAAGGTAATTATTCTTGGATAAAATGTGGACATCAGTATTTTTCTGGTTCCATCACTAATTCCAGTGTGCAGCTAAGACGAAAAACCACTAATTTGGCATGCCCTCCCACCCATACTGGTACTTAGCAGGTGTTCCTTAGATGTTTGTTGAGTAGATGAATGACCCATTCAATGAGCGTGGCAAATGTGGAGATGGTCTTGACTCCTGTCTCCTCAGACCCTTCACTTCCAATGTGCATCTCCTCTCAAGGTCCATCCTGAAACTCTAGCCAGAAACACCCCCTTTCCATCCTCTTCCTGGTGGGAGGAGGGCTTGCTTCTCCCAGGGATTACTGTCCCTAAAAAAGCACTAACTTAGCTCATCCTCACCTTTGTCAAGCAGGAAACTCCAGGACTTTCTAGCATACACACCCAGAAGGCCCCCACAAAGAGCACTAGCCCCACTCACACAGGATGGGAACATGTTATCTCATATATCTTGTGTTTATTTAATGCTTGTTCCCCGATTGTTTTTCTGGCGGTCCATGGGACCATGATGCTATCTCAGACTCCAGACCCCAGAGGACAGAGGCATGAGAACACTTAGTACCAAGTGACCGATTCGTGAAAGTCCAGTAAATGGACACTGTTGTGCTCCTGAGGCAGGGCCAGAAAGCAGGAAATAGGCAGTGTGAGAGGTGAAGAGGGGCGGGGAGCGAGGCAACGTGTGGGCCTGGAGGGGAGATGAGATGCTGGTGCCCGCTGTGGGCAGGCACAGGTGACACATGGCCCATCCAAGGGCCAGGGAAGAGCTTCACTGAGTTCTGAGTCCTCTGCTGAGAATGTGTGCCTGCAGCTGCCCTGGCTTCTGACCTCAGGCTGTTCCCTTAGCAGCTGCTGCTGCTATTCTTAGCTTAACAGCAGCCCCGCCCCAGCCTCCTCTTCAAACTTCTTTCCATGACCCCAGAGGAGTCACTGAACTTTCAATCTCCCTCTGGACCCTGAACCTCCCTGTCCTTGACTATGGGGACGTTTGGAAGGAGATGAACACAGGGTAGCTAAAAGTCAGTTGTGAAATCCAATACATATTTTTTTAAGTAGAAAGGAAGAAAACAAAAGAAATACATTGGGTCCTTCCTCTGACCCCCACCAAAACAGACATGCCCTGGGTCTCCCCTTCCTTGCCCATCCACATATTGATGACATCTCACTACGAGTAATGGGCATTTTCTGGTATGTTTCTATCCCCCCACTAAACAGGGAAAAGGTAACTCACACTATTTGGGCACCCCTGTTCCTTGGAGAAGGCAACGGCACCCCACTCCAGTACTCTTGTCTGGAAAATCCCATGGACGAGGAGCCTGGTAGGCTGCAGTCCATGAGGTGGCTAAGAGTCGGACACAACTGAATGACTTCATTTTCACTTTTCACGTTCATGCATTGGAGAAGGAAATGGCAACCCACTCCAGTGTTCTCTCCTGGAGAATCCCAGGGACAGGGGAGCCTGGTGGGCTGCCGTCTATGCGGTCACACAGAGTCGGACACGACTGAAGCGACTTAGCAGCAGCAGCAGCAGTTTCCTGGCACTCTGCTGGCCTTTCCAGGTAGTGCTAGTGGTAAAGAACCCATCTGCCAATGCAGGAGACATGAGACGTTGGTTTGATCCCTGGGTCAGGAAGATTACCCTGGAGGAGGGCATAGCAACCCACTCCCATATTCTTGCCTGGAGAATCCCATGGACAGAGGAGCCTGGTAGGCTGCAATCCATAGGGTCGCAAAGAGTCAGACACCATTGAAGCGATTTAGCACACATGCTGGACTCTGATTTTTCTCATACAATTCTTCGAATCCATGAGCTATGTTAAGAAACCCACCAAGGGTCACAGTTTGCAATTGGCACAGCTGGGATTCAAACCTGGTACTCTGTGACTTCAAAGCTGACAGAGTATCATCCTCTCCTGAATGCAAGTATCATACTTCTGTCACCAAAAAGAATAATCTCCCCTCAGCCCTAATGCAGCTTCTCAAGGCAAGAATCATGAAGCCCCATTAGACTGGTTCCTCCCACTGGGCTCCATAAACCCTGTGGGCTGACTGAACCATCCACTTCCAGAAAACACAAAGAGGAAAACATATTTGCCATCCACATGCCAGTGAGAAATGAAGAGATATGTGGCTTCTCTTGTTACATCAGATTTTTAGGAGGCTGAAGAAAGGGAGGAGGGAAGCACCCAGCCAACAGAGAGGAATCACTGACCACCCCAGGATCCATAATAACATTTCTGGGTCCCAGAAGCACCTCATAACTGTAGGGATTCTGAGAAAGTGATTCATTTATTCACCATCCAGTAGATACTTCCTGAGCACCTACTATGTGCCAAGACTGTACTAGGTGCTGGGAGAAGAGGTGAACAAAGCCATCAGCCTCTGTCCTCATAAAGCTAGCAGCTATTGGAGGAACAACACTGGGGTTTGGAGACATTTGTGGGGTAACGGCATCTCCTGACACACTACCATAAATTTAGAGCTGAGGCACTGCTAAGGGCGTAGGAGGAGGAGGAGGAGTTGAGGAAACCAAACTCGTTGCTATGCAACCGAGATGATTATTCTTAGCCAGGGCAGGCAGCACAGCAGCACCACACGGGGCGTGGGCGGGGGGAGATGGGCGGGGGGGTGTGGCGCGGAAGCTGAAGGAGTGGGAGTGGGCCGTCTCCAAGGGCACAAATGGACACTGAACAGAATCACACTCGCCAGAGGCAGACAAAATATGGTGGGGACCGCCCCAGAAATCACAGAGAGGACCTCCTGCCCGGCTATGAAAATCCTTGTTCTTGGGCCTGAAATTAACCTTCTGTTACTATAATCACATCTGTACTGAATACCAAAAAGGGACAAAGAACAGCATAAATGCTGGCACGTTTCTTGCCTGGGGGAACACGCAGTCCACCAGGGCAGTGAGATACATAGGCACAGAAACAGTCCATCAACAAGTCTTTATTAAGCTTCTCCTCCCTGCGCATTATGCACTGCACCGGATGCTGTGGGGGCGGAGGCAGCCCCAGGGCTGAGGGAGCGCACAGATCGTGTTGGCTGCACAGAGGCCAGCACCATGCTGACCGACACTGCCGGGTCCTGGCTCTGAGTGCTAGACCTGGCTCAGTCCCCATGGGCTCAAGCAGCCTGGGGCTAGTTGTTAGACGTCTCTGAGCCTCGGTCTCCTGATCTTTAAAACAAGACTTACGCTAAGCAATCCTTCCAGTTCTGACAAGTCTTTGCCATTATAAACACTACAGGATTTCAGGGGAAGCACAATTGAGTATGTAATAAAATACTTAGGAGCTACATGGAAGAGGGAAGATCTGAAGACGGGGTGGAGAGGTGGGAGACTGATGTTTACTGAGGGCCTATTGTACCTTTACCTAAGGATGAAGGGTATTCAGAGTCGAAAAAGCCAAGCCTCAGGGAGGTTGAGTAACATGCTCAAAGCTACACAGCCAGTAAGTAGCAGATCCAAGATTCAAACCCAGATCCACCTGGCTCCACAGCCAGTGCACTTGCCACTGGTTCCCACTGCTTCTCTTAAGATGGTAGGACACGGACAGCAACGGGGGTGTGGGTAAGCAGCATGGACAAAGACACTGGCAGCTCGAAAGCCTCCAGGATTCACAAGGGAAGACTCCTGGGGGCTGTGTGGGGAAGGAGCGTATGGTGAGCAGAAAGAATGAGAACTGGCCAGTTCTCACTCATAGCATTGTGTTTTGCTGTGCTTGGTCACTCAGTCGTGTCCAACTCTCTGCGACCCCATGGACTGCAGCCCGCGACTCCTCTGTCCATGGGGATTCTCTAGGCAAGAATACTGGAGTGGGTTGCCATGCCCTCCTCCAGGGGATCTTCCCAACCCAGGGATAGAACCCAGGTCTTCCACACTGCAGGTGGATTCTTTACTGTCTAAGCCCCAGCATTGTGCTAAATTCGAATAAAAATAAAATGGTATAGAAAGCAGTCTTTACCCTAAATTGGGACTTCCCTGGTAGCTCAGACAATGAAGAATCTGCCTGCAATGCATGCCCTGGGTCGGGAAGATCCCCTGGAGAAGGAAATGGCAACCCACTCCAGTATTCTTGCCTGGAGAATTCCAAAGACAGAGGAGTCTGGCAGGTTGTATAGAGTCAGACACAACTGAGTAATTAATACTTTCACTTGCACTTTTCGTCCTAAATTAATGTGCAACCAAGGAGATAAAATGTGAAAACCAACAATTAGTGAAATGCTCCAAAAAGTCCCAAAGAAGGTGTTCAAAAGTACAATATATCATAGCACAGTGTAAGTGGGGGGACTGCTGCTTCTGATTTGGGTGGCCATAGATCTGTGGAGGAAGGGGAGTGGATATGAGCCTTAGAGGATTCCATGGGGCACAGTTGGGAAGAGAAGAGAGGTAAGGATATTTGGGACAGGAAAAATCTCCTCCTGGGGAGAAAAGTGCAGAAACATGCTCTCTCTGTTTAGAAGACAGAGCTGGTGGGAAACAGCTGGATTGGGAGAGACTAGAGCACTTTGGCTGGTAGAGTGAAGAGTCTGATCCTTAACTAGAAGGCTGTGAGAATCACTGAGCACACTTGAACAGGGGAAAGACAGGCTACAGAGGAATTGATGTAAAGGCAACCAGCAGCACTGAGAGAGCCAGTCTGGGCTGAGGAGGGTCTGAACAAGGGGGTCACCCTGGGATTGGCAGGGAGGACAATGTCCTCAGTGTTTCAAGATGAATAGGAAAGTCCTGGTGAGTGGGGAGCAGGAGAAGCTGGAAATCAGAGTCAGCCTGAGCTTCAAGAGAATGATAGGCTCATGCTCAGAATTAGAGAAGTCTAACACAGAGTCGGACACGACTGAAGTGACTTAGCAGCAGCAGCAGCAAAAAGTAAAATGTGGGGGGAGGATGGTGATAAGGTTGATTAGTTTCATTTTAGACATTCCGTCTAAGGTTCCTTTGGGATATCTAAAATCATGAATCATAAACTCAGGGGAAAAAAAGCTTAGGCTGGGGGAGGGAAGATGGGCTCATCCATTGTCCAGGGTGAGAGGAGACCACCCCTGCTCCTGAAGCCCCCAGGAAAGGCAGGACAGCTGCTCTGTGAGTTAGAACTGTATGCCCTGATAAGAGAAATCACAGGAGAATGGAAACAAAATCTCTGAGCCAACCCATAATTAATCCCATCAGTAGAGCTAGTGAGGCGCTCTGTCACCGTCAGGCCCACAAGAATGGAATCCGCTTCCCTTTTCAAGCTGGAATCCCTTCTGGGCTCTTGGGAGAGACCGTCAGCATCTGTCAGGGACAGGGAATACAGAGGACCACACCCGGCATCTCAGTACGGATACAAGGAATAAGATTTTGGAGTCAAGAGTTCTGGGTGAGAATCACGACAGCGCCATCTGGAGTGTGGGCAAGTCCCCAACTTCTGTGAAGAGTGCAGAAGACAAGCTTCAAGTACCTGACATAGTGCAGGACATACACACAGTGTCAGTTAAATGTTAGCTCCCTCCAACCCCACCCCAGAGCAGGCCTTTCCGTTACTGATCAGTTCTTATTGATTCAGTTTTCCCATTAATATCTATTCAGAAGACCTAGTTATACTCTCTGGGATAGCACAAAAAAGTCAGTTTCCCCTTTCACCTATCAAATGGTACGTTTCCCCTGAAGCTGGATTTGATACATCTTGAACTGAATTTCATCCTCAGGATAAGGTCTGACAGATACAGAGCAGAGAGGGGTTATAACTGTTCTATAAATGCAGTCCAAAAGCCCCAAAATATCATCTCTGCCTGACTGTTAAGGGCATATGAAATTCTACCATTAGATTTATTTCTTTAGCCTAACTTGCTTCTTTTAAATAACAAATTCTCCCATGAGGAATAACCCACTGAACTGTTGTTGTTTAGTTACTAAGTCATGTCCAACTCTTTGTGACCCCATAGATTGTATAGCATGCCAGGTCCCCCTGTCCTTAACTATCTCCCAGAGTTTGCTCAAATTCATATCCATTGAGTTGGTGATGCTATCTAGCCATCTCATTCTCTGTCATCCCCTTCTCCTTCTGCCTTCAATCTGTCCCAGCATCAGAGTCTTTTCCAATGAGACAGCTCTTCACATTAGGTAGCCAAAGTACTGGAGCTTCAGCTTCAGCATCAGTCCTTCCAATATTGAGGGTTAATTTCTTTTAGGATTGACTGGTTTAATCTCCTTGCTGTCCAAGGGGCTCTCAAGAGTCTTTTCTGGCACCACAATTCAAAAACATCAATTCTTCACCACTCAGCCTTCTTTATGGTCCAACTCACGTCTATACCTGACTATGGAAAAACCACAGCTTTGACTATATGGACCTGAGTGAATATTGAGATCTGAGGAATCAGTGAACTAAAATGGATGGGAATGAGTGAATTTAATGCAGATCATCATTCTATTACTGTGGGCAAGAATCCCTTAGAAGAAAAGGAGTAGCCCTCATAGGCAACAAGAGTCTGAAATGCAGTACTTGGATACAATCTCTGACACTGCAGTCAGAGCCAGGAGGCACTTCCAAGTGATGCAGAAATTCTCCTTTGTCACCCAGCTAGGCTTTCCTTTGCCCACCACTCTCTGAAACTGTTGCTTCAATGATATCCTATTTTCCAAATTCCAGGGTTCTACCTCTCTCCTCAGCGGATTGGAGGCCAGCATCCACATCTTCCTTGAAACCCACATGTGAAGACGCCCAAGGTATCTCAGAGTTACCACTCTCACGTGCCGTCTCCCTGGCCCAGGCCTCTGCCCTTCTCTGCACCAGCCCATCCCCAACAAGGCAGAGAGACCCCTTCCCCATCCTTCAGGTCCCCATCCTGAAGGGTGGTTCTGAAGAGTCTCTTCCACAGCGGGCCGAGCACACAGCCAGTGCATAATAAATTGCCCACAAAGCAAAGGGAGCTATCACATTCAGATGCTGCCGAAGTGTGGCTCAGGAGGGTGGTGCCCGAGGAAGTGAGCCACAGAAGGAAAGGACTTTGCTGCGTTTCCGAGGGAGTTTCCATTGCTCAGCGTATGCAGCCTGAGCCACAAGCACCCGTTCAGCATGTTTTCTCCAGAGAACAACGTAAAGGGAGTGCCCCAGGGCCCTTTGCCTCCTTGTTACTCTGGTCTCTGTGTCCAAGGAAACGTTCTCACAAAGGACCACATCTCCATAGAAAAAGGTTCCAGCAATGGAACCCTGAAAGGAGAGCCCTCCTTGGCCAAAAGGGGCTTTTCTCCTCCAGCCAGTTTCCCCAGTCCCCTGCTGCAGGCTAACATCCTCCTGGGCCCCCACCCTTGCCTGAGCTGCACCAACTTTCTTGGGATGCAGTCTTTCTGTCACCTCACTTCTTCATTATTTGTCCCATGATACACACAAAGATAAACAATATCCGAAATCACCACACTCCCAACCACTAGGCTCCCTCAAACCAAGGTCTTTCCTCTCCTCCCAGCAGAAGTGCCGTAAAGGGAAGACCATACTCTCCCTCGACACGTGTGGAGCTCTCTGAGGACCACAGCCATGACCAAGAGTTACACGTCCCCAGCTGTTTCTCCCTCTGGACCCACTGCTTTTCCTTCAGCTACCAGCAGAATTCTGCCATACAGGCCACCCCCGGTTCATGCTGGTGACTCAGAGTACACAGGGAAAAACAAGAGACCCCAGGATAGACAGGGAGATACAGATATGCAAAGAAGGGTGGAAGGAGAGAAGGCAGGAGAGGGTAGGACTGGAATGAATCCTTTGTGAGCTCAGCCATTTCTTCCACCTTATCTTAGTCACCCTTGTCATCTTTGGCCCTGGTCCTGATTCCTGAGATTCACTCTTTGATCTGCTCCTCCATCTCTGCTCATTGCATGTGAAACACTGAAATTTGTCAGATATGTGGAGCTCCAGAACCCATGAAGAGAGTTGCCAAGGCAACAAAATACTCCTCTTTGGTTATAATTATTCGTGGGTGATACCACTGGTGGAGTGAGAGCTCAGATGTCTATCCCACTCCCCCTCCTTAGGCAGGTCTGGCTGGTTTCAGAGTTGAGGTAGCCATTAATGGCTTTAACAGGGGGATTGGAACGGAAAAGAGTGGGTCCCTCCAAAGACCAGCTAAGATGCTACCTAATGGGCCATCCAGTAGGGAGACAGGATTTTGCAGTGTTGATTAAATGCTCTGCTCCTACTAGGATGGGGTAGGAGAGGGACAGAGAGAAGACTGTCAGAGGGTGGAGTGGCATGAATTGTGGGAGAGGACCACAGTGCCAGGCCATAGCACTCAGGACAGGGGCTTGAGATAATACCAGCCTGCTGGGCCCGGGGGGAAGTGTCTGGGGCCTTATGTTCTGTCTAGGTTTGTTCTGACCTCCCTTGTTCTCCATACTTTCTCCCCAGACCTTCAAAGACACAGACTGCACAGAACACACTTAGGATCAAGTCCCCAGGCCCCAGTGCTATTCAGGGAAGACTGTGCTCAGCAAATACTATTCCATTCAGAGGGCTAGCTCAACCATTTCCTGCGTCCAACCCACATCTGAGCCCCATTTCTAGCCCCTACCCTTCCCTGGATCTCAGTCTTACCATCTCTAAAATGGGAGGGCTTTCCTCTCCTCCTTCCAACCACTAATATTTCTGGAAAAGGTAAAAATAGTATGAACTTTTGCCTGTGAGGGCTCCTCAGAGAAACTCTTTAAAGAAGCAGTCAGTAACAGCAGGCCCACCATCAAGAGGCAGGGGTCCTCAGGGGTCCTCAGAGACCCCAGCTCTGTTTTTTTGAGGGAGACAGGGCACAATGGTCCAGAACAAGGTCTCTTACACTCGGCCTCCCTCTTCCTCCATATCTTCACCATCATTCCCCTCATGCACCCAACTGCCCTCAGACTGAGCTGTTCACACAAGGGGGGCTTCCTCCCCCCACCCTGCTCACACCATGATCACTACACATCTCACACTCACTCCTCCCGCCAGGACCAGCAGACTCACCTCCCCAAAGCCTCCCCAGCCACACACCCACAGGACTCTTCTCCCTACTCCTAAGACTTTCCACCGGCACCAACCATTTGACACATCCCTCTCTTGTGTTTTTATCAGTCTTGTCTTGAAGGCCTCATACAGCCTCTAGAACAGTGCTGTGCACATAGTAGGCACTTAAGTTTGTTTGAGGGTGGATTTTTAAAAATTATTTCTGTTCAGCAGAACCAGGTGACTCAAGTCTCCAGTTGTCTGAGCACGTCCTTCCAGAGAACAGAAGCTCCTCACATCCTGATATACTTCCCAGCACAGCTCTCCTCCTCCTCTCCTAAACACACCGTTTCCAGCTGCGCAAACTCTCACAGCCGTTCCACCCCACCCATCTTGTCCCCTACTTGTCCGGGTGGCTTGGGACCTCACTCCCCTCTGACTTCACTGAGCCATGTTTCCCTCACTAGAGGCCCCTGAATTCCCTGTGGAGCACAAGCTAGGCCTGTAACTTTAAAGCAACATCACTAGCTTGGTCACAAACACCCTGACAATGCACATCCATGACTGTCTTTTCCCAGGTCACACCCAGCACCAGGAGTCTGTCCAGGCTTGGAATTCCAGGATCTCTTTGCTGCCTTGAACCTCTACCCAGAATTTCTGGGCCTCCAACACCTCTGGGTTTCCTGGCAGGAAACTGGTATTGTCTCTCCCTGTGAGGAGACTGTAAAGACCAACAAACTCTACCCTCTTCCTGGAGCCTAAGCAGATGTCAGGCCCACCCTACAAGTTCCCGTGGGCTCCCCGAGAGTAGGCTCAGTGTCATGATAAGAGGGTGGGCTTTGCTACCAGGCAGCCCAGGGTTCAAATCTTTGGGTGATTTGATAATATACCCAAGTCAGTCAGCATCTATTGATGGGCTGCTCTTGTTCCAAGGGATCAGGTGCTCTCAGAGTATGGTCCTCACACAGGCAGCATGAGTAGGATTTGGGGACTTGTTAGATATGCAATTTTTTCCTGATTTGTGGGCTCAGGAACTGCTCTTTTTAAAATTTTTTATTGGGGCATAGTTGATCTACAACATTGTGTTAGTTTCAGTTTTCAGTAAAGTGAGTGCCCTGTCTCCCTCAAAAAAAACAGAGCCAGGGTCTGTTTCATATATCCATTCTTTCTTAGATTCTTTTCCCATATAGGCCACTACAGATATTGAGTAGAGTCCCCTGTGCCATACAGTAGGTCCTTATTATCTATTTTAAATATAACAGTGTGTATGTGTCAATCCCAATCTTCCTTATCCCTTCCTCCTCACCGCCCCCCATAAACATGTTTATTTTCTACATCTGCAACCCTAAGAAATGCAAATTCTTGGGCCCACCCCAGACCTGCTAGATCAGAAACTCCAGCAACCTGTGTTTTAACAAACTCTCCAACTGATTCTGGTGCACATTCAAATTTGAGAATCACTGATTTAGATCTTGCATGCATGACTCTTTGTGACCCTATGGACTATAGGCTGCCAGGCTCCTCTATCCATGGGATTCTCCAGGCAAGAATACTGGAGTGGGTTGCCATGCCCTCCTCCAGGGGATCTTCCTGACCGAGGGATCAAACTTGAGTCTCCTGGGGTTCTTGTATTGCAGGTGGAGTCTTTACCCATGATATACAAAAATGAAAAACCTATAATCTAAACCAGCAGTTCTCAGCCCTAGTCACACATTAAAATCAGCGGGGGAGCTTTTAAAATGACACCAAAGCCCAGGCCCATCCCAGAGTAATTCCATTAGAATTTCTAGGAATGGGTAAATAATCATAATGCAATGTGCTGAGAGCAAAGACTAAACAAGCGTGCAGGCAACCAAGCAGAGAGAAGGCAGTGGGGAGATCAGGGCAAGAGGGTTCACTACCTGTGCCTCTGTTTTCTTATCTGTAATATGGGGATTGCACCATCCACCCTACATGAGATGATGTACCTAGATGCCTGGTACACAGCAGATGCTAAGAGTGGGCATCCATCCCTCTGTTCCCCAGCCCTGGCTCTCATCTGACTCTGAGCTCAGTAGCTGGACTGATGTGTTTAGTATGCCCCACATCAGCTCTTCACCAAGGACCCCGCCCCGCCGAGGAGAGGCCTCCTGGCTAGCCGTAACTTTGGACGAGATCTCTTCGGCAGCCATTTCAACATTCCCAAAGTCTTCGGTCACCATCCTGAAAACAGCCTGAGACCTTGGGAACCAGTCTATTCCTAGAGGGCTGCTCCCAGCCCAGACCTCAGTTCTCACATCCCCAATTCTTTCAAAGACCGGCCCTCTAAAACAGTGGACAAAGGCCTCTGAAGTTACATGAGGGACACATACATGGTCCCACACCTGCCCCTACTCAAGCTTTTGCCTGTGGCTCCAGGCAGGTCCACTGGCTCAAGGGAAGCTCTCTCCTATCAGGCAGACCCCCGGTACTGAACCATTCTTATTCCATCTCCCTCCTCAGCAACATCTGAATGCCGGCCTATTGGGGACTTGGCAAAAGTACCAAGCTCATTTCCTCTCCCTCCCCACAAGGCACAGGAGTGGGTCTGCTGTCATAGACAGCACCCTGGGCCTCCCCCACAATGCTGCCAACTCCCAGACCCACAGGCAACCCCAGGGCTCCCAAACAGAGCAGAGGGCTGCCCTCGTGGCTGCCTCCCTGGGCTCTGTGCTTATCCCAGCAAATGTAAAAACGTTCTTGGCCGCTTGAGAACAATCTTCTCTGTCATTTAAAGTTTAAAAAAAAACGAATTGCGTCATCACTTCATAGGCAAACCTAGTTTTTTTTTTTTTTAAACTAAAAATGTGATCACTCAGCTTGCCCAGACTTGGTTTCCTCTCCCCTGGATTTCATCAAATGAAGCTGGGCTGTTTCCTAAAATCAAATTAGCATTCAAATAATAAAGTTTTGTCACCACAAAGAATGTGCTGTGCTGTGCTTAGTCGTTCAGTCATGTCCGACTCTTTGCAACCTCATGGACTATAACCCACCAGGCTCCTTTGTCCGTAGGGATTCTCCAGGCCAGAATACTGAAGTGGGTTGCCACGCCCTCCTCCAAGGGATCTTCCCAACCCAGGGATTGAACCCAGGTCTCCTGCATTGCAGGCGGATTCTTTACTGTCTGAGCCACCAGGGAAGCCCATGAAGAATAGTTTAAAACAAACAAACAAGAAAAACTCTGCACCATCCAATTGGGAAACAGTCTCCAGAATGCAGACCCCACAGAGTTGAACACAGGTGGCACTCCTGGCCTCAGCTCCCCTGGAGGAGGAGCCTTGAAAGCAGCATCCCCTCCGTAGGCAGTGGTCAGTAAAGCATCAGTCATGCCATTATCTACAAGACATCAGAAACCAAGCCCCCACCCCAAATAAGGGAGTGGGGGGGAACACACAAACAAGGAGGGATCTGACTTCAGAGAAAAGGGGCTAGACAACCATTTCTCCAGGAAAAACCAGGCCTATCCTCCTAAGAGGTGGGGGCTGCCAGGAAGAGACAGTGTCTTTGGAAGCCAAAGCCTGGCCTTGTTCCCTGCCCCCGACCCACAGAGTCCCCACAGAAGAATTTGGAACATGAGACAAGAAGAGAAATCCCTGCACAAACAGTCTTGGAGGAAGAGGAAAAATAAAGCAGCTACATAGCTTTTACCCAGCTCTCTGAGTGGTAATACTAGGGCCGGATTCCTTTCCAGACACTACAAAGTCATCCTCTCCTGGCCCCATCACCCCTCCTCTTTCCCCAAGTCCTGCCACGTGCAAAATAAGACCTCAGCCCAGGCTGGCCAGAGGAGAATGAGATATTTTCTCCTTGGCTCTGCATTTTCATTCAGCCTTAAAAAGCCTAGGCTGGGCAAGAAGCCTGCAAGAGTGTCGTGCTGCGCCTCAATGCTCCCTCCCCAGGGCTGGCTGAAAATCCCCAAGTTTCTCCTTCTTGCTCTGGCGTTCTCACTGGCTAGGATGCCAATCTCTGGGATCTGGAAGCACTAATGGAATGGCCCTTATGATGCTTAGAAAAGTGTGACCCCAAACTGAGCATTAGCAATGCACAGCTCTGTCCACCAAGACAAGCCAAGCTGGGGCTCCGACAGATAGAGGGCAGCTGGAGGGACAGGGAAAGGGTGCGCTTTTGATGGTATGCAGTCATCGGCACTAACGGTGGAAAGACATACTGGGTAGCCAAAATGATGGACAGTTGATACTCCAGAATCAGGGGAACTGTTCCTTAAGAGACAGCATGTTTTTTCACAGCAGAGTTGCAAAGAATCTACTTGTTTAAAAATGAATTTCCATTTCCTGAATACAAAAGACTGGGAAGGACTGGGAACCACATGAAGAGGGGAAGCCAATTCAAGCTTTAAAACTGACCCTATAATAAACATCCAGAAATAAGCAAGAACAGGCTGTATGGGGAAGATGCATAGGAAGTTAGAGTTGAGAGGGACCTGAGACCACATTTCAGTCAGTTCAGTTCAGTCGCTCAGTCGTGTCTCTTTGCCGACCCCATGAATCGCAGCATGCCAGGCCTCCCTGTTCATCACCATCTCCCGGAGTTCACTCAAACTCATGTCCATCGAGTCGGTGATGTCATTCAGCCATCTCATCCTCGGTCACCCCCTTCTCCTCCTGCCCCCAATCCCTCCCAGCATCAGAGTCTTTTCCAATGAGTCAACTCTTCACATAAGGTGGCCAAAGTACTGGAGTTTTAGCTTTAGCATCATTCCTTCCAAAGAACACCCAGGGCTGATCTCCTTTAGAATGGACTGGTTGGATTTCCTTGCAGTCCAAGGGACTCTCAAGAGTCTTCTCCAACACCACAGTTCAAAAGCATCAATTCTTCCGCGCTCAGCTTTCTTCACAGTCCAACTCTTGCATCCATACATGACCACTGGAAAAACCATAGCCTTGACTAGATGGATCTTTGTTGGCAAAGTAATATCTCTGCTTTTGAATATGCTATCTAGGTTGGTCATAACTTTTCTTCCAAGGAGTAAGCGTCTTTTAATTTCATGGCTGCAGTCACCATCTGCAGTGATTTTGGAGAGACCACATTTAACCCCTGCTTTACAGATTAGCTGTAAAGGACTTCCCTGGTGGCTTCAAGGGTAAAGCATCTGCCTGCAATGCAGGAGACTTGGGTTTGATCCCTGGGTTGGGAAGATCCCCTGGAGAAGGAAATGGCAACCCACTCCAGTATTCTTGCCTGGAAAATCCCATGGACAGAGGAGCCTGGTAGGCTACAATCCATGGGGCCGCAAAGAGTCAGATACAACTGAGCAACTTCAGTTTACAGATTAGAGGGACCTACCTAGAGGTGGTGGCTCTGGAGAAGGAAATGGCAACCCACTCCAGTATTCTTGTCTAGAGAATCGCGTGGACAGAGGGGCCTGGTGGGCTGCTGTCCATAGGGTCACATAGAGTTGGACATGACTGAAGCAACTTAGCATGCATGCATGCATTGGAGAAGGAAATTGCAACCCCCTCCAGTATTCTTGCCTGGAGAACCCCATGGACAGAAGGGCCTGGTGGGCTGCTGTCTATGGGGTTGCACAGAGTTGGGCATGACTGAAAGGACTTAGCAGCAGCAGCAGCAGCAGAGGTGGTGCCTCAGATGGTAAAGAATCTGCCTGCGATGCAAGAGACCTAGGTTCGACCCCTGGGTTGGGAAGATCTCCTGGAGAAGGGAATGGCAACCCACTTCAGTATTCTTGCCCAGGGAAATCCCATGGACAGCAGAGCCTGGTGGGCTACAGTCCATGGGGTCACAAAGAGTTGGATATGACTGGGCAACTAACACAGATTAGAAAGCTAAGGCCTGGGGAAGTGAAGGGATTGCCTCATATTACAAGGCCACTGGGCAGAAGAACCACAACTAGAGATGGATGGTCTAAGTAGAGCCCTGTTCACTTGGCTACATTGGTCCAAGAGCTTCCCCTTGAAAAGATCCATCATCCCAACCACCTGATACCAACCAGTGTGTCGCCAGGACCCCGCAAGGCTCTTGGCAGTGGCTGTTTCTGTGATTACCATGTTTCCCTACACACAAGTCACCCTCATGTGCTACTGACTACACTAAATCAACCACCAAAATGATTAATAAATTACTGCCCAATCATTCGAAATCACAGCATGGACTTTGATAGCAGCACCTTATCTGATTCAAACCAGTGTGCTGTGCTCAGTAATGTCCAACTCTTTGTGACCCCATGGACTGTAGCCCGCCAGGCTCTTCTGTCCATGGAATTTTCCAGGCAAGAATACTGGAGTGGGTTGCCATTTCCTACTCCAGAGATCTTCCTCACCTAGGGACTGAATTCAAGTCTCTTGCGTCTCCAGCATTAGCAGCAGATTCTTTACCATTAGCACCACCTGGGCAGAGCCCAATTCAAACCAGGAGCTAATATCAATTTCATCAAGTTCTTGTATAATAATATTCTCAGTATTTGGGTGGCCCTTTTGAGTTTTTCCAAAATTCTTTGATATCTTATATTTAACATTCTGTTCATCAAACCCCAGGGATTAAAGGTAGAGAAGGGGCTGAGACACCTGTTTCATAGACTTCCAATGATTATCCATCAGTAAACAGCTGGTGAGTGAGGCCAAGAGACCACCAAAGGCCTTTTATTCCCAGAGCCAAGCTCTTTCCTGAGCAAGTTGGGAATAGGAATAAGAAGCTAAACTTTACAAGAAGCTTCAGAAGGAAGAGCCATAAGGATATTGTCATTAACCTGCAGGCAAACAGAAGATACAGGAGCCTGGGGGCTAACTACTGAGAATCATACTTCAGTCATACCTCCTTTTTCTTCTATTTTTTATTAAAGTATTAATTGCACACAGTAAAGTGTAAAATCTTAAGGGAAGCTCTAGGTAAATTTTTGCATGTTTATACACTAATGTAACCATCCAGACATTAGAACATTTACAGCTACCCAGAAGGCCCCCTCATCCCCCTTCCAATTAAGAATAACCACTATTCTGACCTCTGTCTCATAGAATAGGTTCTTCTTGTTCTTGAACATCATATAAATAAGAGAATATAATATGTATTCTTTTATACCTGGCTTCTTTTACTCAACATTCTGCTTGTAAGATTTTTCTATGCCGTTCGTAAGCCAACGGTGTGATTCTTCTCATTGTTGTATAACATTCTGTTGCATCAATACACAAAAATGCATTTACCCATTCTACTGTTGATAGAAACACTTTGGTTGCTTCCAGTTTGGGGCTGTCATGAATAAAGTTTTATGAACAGTCTTATAAATGTTTTTATGAATTAAAAACCCCTCTTGTCAGTTGGGAATATCCAGGAGCAGAATTGGAGCATCATGGGTGTATACAGAAAGATACTAATGAAAATTTTTCGAAGTGACTACATCCATCAGCAAAGAGAGTTCCTGGAGCGCCACATTGTGTATTATTGGTAAAGACTCCTTTTTACAGTATCACTGTGAAACAAGGTACCCCAGTTAGGTTTTTAGATAACTGATTTTAATCTATAAGCAACTTTTCAATTCTGATTTTTAATTCTAACAGTTCTACTTCTTGAACAGACTTAACCACCTAACCCTTGCAGCCCACACAGAGGTGGGCAGAGAGATGTCTACTCACATATTCAATATCTAAGAATTTCACTGTCTCTTCCTTCATGGGTAGTCATCACTAAAGTATCAGAAGGTCATACACCTTCTAATCACTTTTCTAGGAGATGTTGAAGATGGCCTAATCAAGAACTTAATTTCCACATAATCGTAAGCCCACAAGTTCTAGTCTCATTGTGCATGGACATCTTTGCGGCTTTAAGACTGTTTCTATGTCCAGAATACTGACGGTTGCCCCATAAGTGGGCAAGTGAGTTATTACTCATTTCATTTGTTTTCATGTGGCTTGGCAAATGTTACTCAGTTATCAAATAATCAACATATATTTACAAAGCACATATTTTATGTTACTGAGCTAGACATTCTGGAAGCCACAAAGAAAATCAACATTTCTCTTGAGGAGGCAGGGCCCTGGGGTAAATCATGTGGAATGTTGTCATCTACCTTCCTCTTCTCATTTTAATGCAAACTCTTTCATAGATGAAATGGAGTTAAAACAAACATCAATGATGGCCTTGACCTTGGAGAGGAAAGCGTGTCTTAAGAGAATGAAAATGGAAGAGGGGAGAACAGGCCTGCCCATAGGGCCATCGTGATGGGATTAGCAGGCGTTTGGTTCTATCCAAAATGTCCATAAGGCACTTGGTCACATAAGACATCTGGTCCATGTCGAAAGGTCCTTGAAATTTGGTCCTATCTAAATCATCCATGAATATATTTGGTCCATGCCAAATGGTCTTGGACAGGACCAAATATCAAGGATCTTTTGGCATGGACCAAACTGCAATATGATAGAGTAATTGGATGACAGAAGGTGATGACTAACCTATAGTCTTCTCTTAGAACGAGATCAAATTCTACCTTATCCCTTCCTCTCCTGACATCTACCCACCACCACCTTTTTTGTTCCCAGCAACTCTCTCTAGGTGTCACTGCCCATACCTCACCACTGGGGAATATGTGCCCAAGACAAGATATATTCCCTGATCTTACCAAACATACCAACCTTAAAGAAAATACCTATGGTGACCACCAAATGCAGAGCTGACTCTAAAGAGGAGGTACATACAGGCAAAGAGTAGAAGGGCCTTGAGCTGGTCCTCAGCGCAGGTCAGACAAGGCAGAGCAGTGGAGCAATGGTCGTAAGTGCTCTGCCCTCTAGCAGAGCAAGGAAAAGAGCAAGGATAAACATGGAGCCCTTAGAGTCTGTTAACAGACAGGACAAGCTTTCCACACACTACATCACTATGATGCTAGGGTAGGATTCGGCTACTGCTCCTGAGTACAGCCTGGCTTCTTCACTCAAACAAAAGCTGCCTGAAAACCATGACTGAGAATTTTAGGAACTTTCTTAGAAACATCCTCAGATAAGCAGGTGGAGGTGGCTGTGTACAACTTTGCTCATTAGCATGCGACAGTCCTCAATTTCTCAATTCAGAGTTTCTGACTTGGCTCTCTAGACAAATGTAAATGACTGAGAACAACTCATTTCCAGTCATTTTCTGGACTGGAAAGCTGCTTTTGCTCCTATGCAGAGACATAACCAAGTTGATTTGGCAGCCAGAGGAGGGCATGGTAACCCACTCTAGTATTCTTGTTCATGGGAGAATCCCATGAAGAGAAGAGTCCGGCGGGTTACAGTCCATAGGGTCTCACAGAGTTGGACAAGACTAAAGCAACTTAGCACGTAGGCCTGTACGACATGGCAGCAAACACTGAGGAGTGGGGGAGGGACAGGGAACAGGCACGGGAGGTCAGACCCATGAGGTGGCTCTAAACCCCAGAACCCTTCAGGACCAGATGAAGAAGGCAGAAACAGCATCTGAGTAAGGGCAGAAGGAAAACCTGGCGCCACGTCAAAGCTACCCACACGAAGGCATGGCTGTTAGATCACAACGCTCCCCTCCACCAAGCTCACGTCTTCTCCAGATGTCTTTTTGAGACAATTCACATTTTGGGTTTTTGCTGTTTGCTTTGTGTTATTCCCAGCATCTGTAGTCTTATTCTATCTTGAGGGACCATTTACTTCTTACCACTTGGTTTAAACTTTCATTTGGTTTTCCTGCTTCCCTACACGGTCAACTCAGAGGGAACACCTCCCCCCTGTCTGGAGCAAAAGTAAAACTACCACTTTTTAAAATTTTATTTTTAATTGTAAGATAATCGCTTTACAATATTGTGTTGGCTTCTGCCGCACAACAGTGAATCAGCACTAAGCACACAATGGCCTCTTCCTCAAGCCCCCCTCCCATCCAAGTATTAAGAATCTGCCTGCCAAGATGTGTATAAGAGACAGCACCATCCCCCCACCCAGGTTGTCCCAGCACCAGGTTGAGCCCCCAGTGTTACACAGCAACTTCCCACCCATCGCCTGTTTTACATACGGTAATATTTCTGTTTCACCACTGCTCTCTCAGTTCGTGCCACCCTCTCCTTCACTGTGCCCACAAGTCTGCTCTCTATGTCTGCATCTCCATTCCTGCCCTGCAAATAGGTTCATCAGTACCATTTCTCTAGATTCCATATGTATGCACTAATATATAATATTTGGAAAACTACCACTTCTGAATGGCCAAAAGTAAAGAGGGATGGGGCTAAGGCCTCCATCCTCAGCCCCAAAGTTTATTTCATCTCAGGCTTCTGTCTTCATCACTGTTTGTTATCTAAATAATCTCTGCAGGAAATATATCTTTTTCAGGGACAAATGTCTAATATATCTCTAGATTCCATATGTATGCACTAATATATAATATTTGGAAAACTACCACTTCTGAATGGCCAAAAGTAAAGAGGGATGGGGCTAAGGCCTCCATCCTCAGCCCCAAAGTTTATTTCATCTCAGGCTTCTGTCTTCATCACTGTTTGTTATCTAAATAATCTCTGCAGGAAATATATCTTTTTCAGGGACAAATGTCTAATATACAAAAAGCCATCAGATATATATATATATATATATATATATATAACAGCCATCAGTTAAACAAACATTAGTTGGTAGCATCTATGTCTCAGCACTCTAGGCTTCCATTTTCTTTGATGGCTGATCTGATTCCACTGATAAATTTGATATAGGAATAATAAACAGCTAGAAAAAGTCAGAGCATGCACATCAGTAAGTGCTTCTTGAGGGCAAGGAGTTGGCCTTATTCATTCCTGTCTTCCTAACACTTAGCCTAGACAAGCACAAGAGTACTGAATAAATGTTAATTGAGGGAACACATGAATGAAGGAAATAATACAGTAACTTAAAACATACTGTACACATCAAAGGCATAAATTCTAAAGGGACACATAATTCCAGAGAAGTTTAGCCTGTAAGACTGTGTAGTAATAAAGTAAATGCAGCCTAAGAGAAAGAAAACGAAAATGAAGGAGACACAAGGATCAACTGAAAAGTCTAAAGCATTGCCAAATAAACTGGGTGGTAATAATAACTGCTGTCCTCAATTATCTGAAGGATTTCAAGTAAAAATGAAATTATATAGCTCTGAATTACTATAGAGGGCTGAACTCAGATCAATGTGCCTAAATTAGACAAAGTCAGATTTCAATTACATCAAACAGTTGACTAGCAGTTAGCTCTGTCCAACACAAAAGTGAGTTGTCATGTGGCGTCATTAGAGACTTGTCACCGAACCCAAAGATCATCACTGCTCAGACACCATCCAGAGGCAATTTCTGCCTCAAGTGGAAGTTGGATTCAGTGGACTCTAAGGTCTCATCCATAAGTAAGATTCTATGAATCTATAACTCTGTGGTCAAAAGTGAATAGAGTCAAACAAAACCAACTTCCTGGAAGAGGACAGTTTGGAGTCAAACTGGAAAGGAGATAACATGGAATTGGCAAATTAGTCTAGTTGCTTCAGTCAGCATTGGAGTATAGGACCCAGAAACCTTACTAAAGCGGGGAGGATTAGAAAATTAACCCTCTATAATTGTATAAGGGACACTTCAAGGTCCATTGTCTTATTCACAGAACCATCTATTTAAAGTAAATTGATTCCTTCTAAAATTGGCAGATAATCCTAATCTGATGAAGTTGAAATGGGGAAATCCTATCAGATATTTAACAAGTTGATGCACAATGGAGAGACCATAGAGTTGGAAATTAAAGGAAGCCAACAACAAGGCAAGTCTAGTACACAAATCTGTAACCAATTTGAAACTTGTGAATGGTGGTCTCTGAGTGCCACCACAAAAGTGCCTATCCTGGCAGCCTTGGACTCTTGTCATTATCAAATCAGGGGTCATTATTTTATGAATCTTATACTGTAGCTGAGCCAGACGTACAACAGTACCTTCTTTCACTGTGCTTGGATGATGGCCAGATACAAGTCATTTTACTATGACTTAAAGAGTACTGTGCCCATCTGTTCACAATTGATGGTAATAATTGAGGGGTAGGATGTGCCAGGCACTCTTGGACAATCCTGTAGAAATGGGTCAGGAGCTTTCTTGGCCATTTGCCACGTGACAACACTTCCTTCATCTGTGAACATATGGACTTGATGAAACCATCACTTGGAGAGCATGGAACAACAGGGCTGGGGCCATTCTATTTCCACAAGAAAATTTACCTAAGTTACAGCAAGGGAATAGCTTTTACATTCTATTATGCCTTGAGAAATTCTTGCAAGCATGCATCCTTGCATTGTACCCTCAAATTAGAAAGGGGAAGTTGTGATTGAATGTCACCCCTGTCCACTGTCTTTAGTTTAAGATAGGGATATAAATCACCAGAAAGATAAGTGGCCAGATGAAGTCCTGAGACCACAAACTTCTGTTGTCCACCTCCACTAAGTTGGAGCAGTGGTGGGGAGCAAGAAAGTGTTCTCAAATATTTGCTCAGGCTTTTGAAATAGTTCAACATCTGAAGGAGAGAAAACTCATCATTAGTGGCTGAGAAAATAGTTTACAAAACACTGAATTATTTGTAAATGTAATTTTGAGTGAAAAATAAAAAAAGAGAACAGGCTGAAAAATCTTCCTCATGTCTGTCCGTTCAAGTTCAGAAACTTCCACTCATGACTTATTTTAAAAAGAGAGAAACAAAGAAAGAAAGAACAGAATCATTAATTGGAGGCAACGAAGTCTCTCCTTATTCTTGGCCAGGAATTCCCAAAACCATGATTCTCTTTAATTCAACTTTTCTACAGTGAACATCAAGGTAAACCATGGAAGCAGCAGAGATGTCCCTTTAGGGCATCCTCGAGGAGGATCTATGTATACCAGGCACTGTGCTAGGTTGTTCTGGCATAAAACAATATAAACAGTCAAAATCTCTGTCTAGTGGTCCCATCTTCTAATCTATTAATGGAAGCAGTGTTTTTAACCCCTGCATCAAATACAGTATTTCACAGAAAATCTATCATTCTCCACTTTACAACATAATTATGCTGTGCTATGTGCTAGAGGTGGAGAAGCCAATGGCACCCAACTCCAGTACTCTCGCCTGGAGAATCCCATGGACGGAGGAGCCTGGTAGGCTGCAGTCCATGGGGTCGCTAAGAGTCAGACATGGATCGACTTCACTTTCACTTTTCACTTTCATGCACTGGAGAAGGAAAGGGCGACCCACTCCAGTGTTCTTGCCTGGAGAATCCCAGGGATGGGGGAGCCTGGTGGGCTGCCGTCTATGGGGTCACACAGAGTCAGACACGACTGAAGCGACAGCAGCAGCATGTGCTAGAGGAGGAAAGGAGTATTAATAAATGAGCTGTTGAATTCTGGTTATAAGCTGGCAGAGTCAACTTCTTTTCTCCAAACCAAGATGGAGCCTCTAAACTCATGAAGCCACCATTGCTCAAGTGGAAACACCTGATTGGTGGAGCCCAAGCCAAATCAACGCGAGGGGCTGATGGCCTGCTGCTGCTGCTGCTGCTAAGTCACTTCAATCGTGTCCGACTCTGTGTGACCCCATAGATGGCAGCCCACCAAGCTCCCCCATCCCTGGGATTCTCCAGGCAAGAACACTGAAGTGGGTTGCCATTTCCTTCTCCAATGCATGAAAATGAAAAGTAAAAGTGAAGATGCTCAGTCGTGTCCGACTCTTAGTGACCCCATGGACTGCAGCCCACCAGGCTCCCCCATCCATGGGACTTTCCAGGCAAGGGTACTGGAGTGGGTTGCCATTGCTTCTGTATTATCCAGGTTCTTGACATTACCTCCTCAGTCCTTCCAAGCATTTTCCTGCTTACAGGGGAACCAAGGATGAGGAGTGGAAGAAATTCATTCCAAGGTATTTTGCTGTTTGTGGGCAGTGTGTTGAAAGCATTTCTAGGAAAAGCAGATTATGTTGTACATTAAAAAGAGTGTTTGTATTTCCTCTGATTTTAATTATTCAGGCCCTCGGTATCCTTGACTCCCCTCAGTCTCCCTGGCATGCCCAAGAAAAATGAAGAGTGGGCCTAAACAACGATATCTGTCAGCAGTGCCAGGAGCACCACACGCAGCCCTCTGCCCACCATAACCATGGCTTCCTGTCCTTTGCATGACGGCACAAAGTCACCTGCTCCTGGAACTCTTGCTTACGCACCACACCACCTCTAACCTTGTCCCTACCTCTTTACAAAATTAGCATTTTGAGTCAGGTCATGCATATTTTTTGTTCTCATGATTTGGAACTGTCAGTGTGAAAGAACAAAGCAAGAAGCATGTCATCTCAGGCCCTGGCTTCAAGGCATGGCTCCTCCTTGCTAGCTGGGTCACCTTAGGTAACTCTCTTCACCTGTATAAACTACAATCTCCCCATCTAGAAAAAGGTGATATATGTGAAGGGTTTCCCTAGTGGCTCAGATGATAAAGAATCCACCTGCAAAGTTTGAGACTCAAGTTCAAATCCCTGAGTAGGGAAGATCCCCTGGAGAAGATAATGGCTACCTACTCAGTATTCTTGCCTGGAGAATTCTATGGACAGAGGAGCCTGGCAGGCTACAGTCCACAGGGTCACAAAGAGTCGGACACCACTGAGCCACTAACACTCACTTTCACTTTTCAGTCCATGTGAACCTTTTTGGAAATTGTAAAGCAGCCTGTTTCTATTGGGGGTGATGCATAGACCATGTGTCTTCTTTATACTCCAGAGTCTGAACTAGGGTTGTACTCCCCCTCTGCAGGCTCTGCACAGATTCGGCTGAAATGTCACTGAATGCCCCTCTTGTTGCTATAGTGCTAACATGGACTCTGTACATTCAGAAGCCACACACACCATTATAAAGATGCCTACTGAGAAGGATCTTGTAAGCCCAGCCTGTGTACCCCTAGACAGGAGACAGGAGAGTAGATATACCCCTCAGAGCCTGCTGAAGGACCCAATGGCTATAGCCAGCCGGTGCCAAGACTTCTCCAGCACCACAGGCCGTGCAGGTACATCCAGCCCCGTGGCCCAGAAGACAATAATCCTCAACTCCCAGGAACGTGATCTCCTCTTTAGCACCACCACCTGCAGAACGACCTTCACAACCACTGCAGCCAAACTCCCTCACCTCACCGTTTGGCAAGCTAATAGCCCAGAATTCTCTCGCTGGAAATTTTTTTTTTTTTTTTTAAGAGCCATAACTAAAATCTCTGATTGTCCAACAAAAATACCGAGGAGACCAAAGGGAGAAAGACGCTGTGTGACCCCCAAAGCCACTAATCGCCCTTCAGTGGTGCACTGCGGTGTCCTGTCTTCTTCCTGAGTGTCTGCTAACAGGTCTGCCCGTGATTAGAGGCATTTAGAGTGATACTGACTCACACTGCATCTTCAATAGTTGACACCAATAAGCAGTTGCTTTGTTTTACAACAAAGCGAATTCAATAGTTAATAGTCTTATGGAGAATTCCAATCCACAGCCTTGTTTAATAGAGATCCAAAGGCATCCCCAAACTGCACAAATGCTTCAAGTAGAAATAAATCACTTTCTTGCTCTTCATTGTACAACCAGGTATCCTGGGCCCCAGATTCAACCCTTCCCTAATGGTCTGATAAAGGAGGTAAGATGTGGCTGAGTGCTCGTGAATGACTTAGACAATAATTTATAAACACGAAAGAAATCCATATCAGAGTGTTGCAGAGGTAGCAGGATTTTCCCGGAAAACCTTGAAATGTCCTCCCTAGTGCTACTCAAGTTCCATCATGTGAAAAATATCAAGCTGGACTTCTTCCATGAGACTTTCTCTGATCTCTCCAGCCTAGAAAAAGTTCATTCATTCATTCTTTATTTATTTATTGGCTATCTATTTATACCAGGCACTGTTCTAGGTTGTTTTGGCATAAAACAACAGTAAAGTAAAATATAAACACTAAAAATCTCTGTCTAGTGGTTCCATCTTCTGATCTACTAATAAAAGAAGTGTTTATACCCCTTGCATCAAATACGTCTTTCACAGAAAATCTATCAGTCTCCACTTTACAATATAATTATTTTTCCAAACTCATATTACTCTCCACTTTACAATATAATTATGCTGTGCTATGTGCTAAGTTGCTTCAATCGTGTCCGACTCTTTGCAACCCCATGGACTGTAGCCCACCAGGCTCCTCTGTCCATGGGATTCTCCAGACAAGAATACTGGAGTGGGTTGCCATGCCTTCTCCAGGGAATCTTCCCAACCCAGGGATCAAGCCCATGTCTCTTATGCCTCCTGCATTTCCAAGCAGGTTCTTTACCACTAGCACTACCTGGGAAAGTGAAAAGTGAAAGTGAAGTCACTCAGTCGTGTCCGACTCTTTGTGACCCCATGGACTGTAGCCTATCAGGCTCCTCCGTCCATGGGATTTTCCAGGCAAGAGTACTGGAGTGGATTGCCATTTCCTTCTCCAGGGGGCACTACCTGGGAAGTCCCATATAATTATGAACATATCCTTTTAAGCAGCATGGGATCAAAAGCACTTCTGATTATTTTTTTGATGTGGTAAGAGAAGGTGCTGAGGCTTCCCTGGTGGCTCAGCAGTATTAAGAATCTGCCTGCCAAGAAAGAGACTCGAGTTTGATCTCTGGGTCAGGAAGATACCCTGGAGAAGGAAATGGCAACCCACTTCAGTATTCTTGGCTGGGATATCCCACAGACAGAGAAGCCTGGCGGGCTACAGTCCATGTGGTGGTAGGTGTCAGACACGACTTAGCAAGTAAACCACCACCACCACCACCAAGAGAAGGTGCTAAGTAAATATATGTTGAATGAATAGTTAGCTAATCATGTGAAATAAACAAACATGTTTTAATTTTCTTCAAATTAATTTTCTTCAATTAGCTTCTCCAAAGACAAGAATTTCTCTGTTAACATTTCTGTATCTTCAAAGCATCCAACCTGGTACCCAGTACCAGGACTGAGTACATGGCTCATTCCAAATACATTCTTAGTTGAATTTAGTAATTCTCCTTGCAGTGGGGATTTCTCTTCCATGCCAATTCTGTTAATCACACCATAGGTTTAGAAAATGGGAAGTCTGACCAAGGAAAACAATATAATCAATACTAAGTGACCTACAATCCCCCAACATGCTGACTAAGCTGTCTCTCAAAGCAGAGCATTGTGTCTGTGAGAGGGGAATAAAGTCATCATTCATCCATGAGGACTGACATAAGCCACCTGTGCATTGCAAGAAGGAAACCAGAATGAAATTGGAGCAGCAAGCCTGACTTTGGACAAGACCACCCATGAAACATCCATCGTGTGACCTACATAGGGTCTGCCTACCAAAAGACGGTGAACCCAGGAGTCAAGGACACCTCCCCATCAGGCGTACAGCTGCAGCCAAAATCAGTCCAGAGTGGCCAGAGAGCCTAGGCATGTACCCTTGCTTGCAGTCTTTTGATTCTATCTCTTGAAATCCATGGAACAGCTAGCCTTGTCCTCATAATCTTTAAGGGATGCCTCAGCTAAAGAAGTCAGTGGTTGGAGCTGACCTCTCTGAGGAGACAAACTGAGAAGCCTAGTAGGTTACAGTCCACGGGGTCGCAAAGAGTCGGACACGACTGAGCGACTTCACCTTCACCTTCACCTTCCTTACTACCCTAGCTGAGATCAGGTGAACTGATGATGCTCTCCCAACCCTCATGGGCATTCATGAGTCCTGTCACCTAGATTACCAATAAGTATATCATTAGCATTGGCAGCCTGAGAATGGCATAGGCATCTGTGTGTCACCTATACGGGCTTTAAAGTTCCAAGTTTTGGACATGTTCATAGGATATCACATGATTTACCATCTGAAAATTCAACTCACTTACTTAGAAGGCTATCCTCCCCATTTCCAAAATGAGCAAGTACCCCAGGACCTTCAAAATTAATATTAAATGACCCAAAATTACTTTCCCCTTTCTATCACAGACAATGCCAGACTTGGTTTTAGCCTTCCCAGATGTGAGCAATCTGATCCCTGCTCACATTGTGTCAGCCTGAAAGTATTCCTGCCTCCTTCCCCATCCTTTTGATCCAGCAAGGATCCTGAAGCTGCGCTTGGAAGCTAGCAATGGCATTTAGTCATGCAAAGCAGGGAGTTGACTTCATTTTGCTCAATAAATATTTCATTGAGATTTAGAGAAATAAGAGAAACCTTATTCATGAGACCTATGTTTATCTTAATGATTCACAGCATAATTTGTTCCAATTAAGTATTTATTTTACTATCTTCTTAGGTCTGAAAACTTCTACCCATTCCTCAGTGAGTCTTCATATCATCACCTCACAGATGTGAAGGTGCAGGGTAGAGCCTCATTATCCTCCAAACTGGAAGCTCTTCCTTTCCAGCTCCCTCCTGGTGGGAGCCTGGGTCATGCTTTGCTGTCTCTGACACATGCCCCAGAGCCCTCCAGTCCATCTCCATTCCCTGGCTCCTTCTCATCTTGCATTTTTCAACCCTACATACAATCTTAAAGCTTATCGGGCTGAGATACCTCTCCCAGGCACAGTATCTCGAGAAATTGTATAGAACAGGGGTGAGGCATGTGCTGGGCATTATGATATATATGGTCAAAAAGAGACTGGACTTGCAATAAAGACCTCTGAGTTCATGTTCCAGTGTCACAACTTCTGGCAACTTCCCACTTGTATAATAGGGAAATACGTATTGTTGGAAGAATCAAGTGAGAGAATGGAGGTGCTTCATAAACTATAAAGAATTATAGCTCCCTCCCAGGGGTGTGACCATTAAATAAGAAGATATTTTTCCAGTGCTAAGGACAAACATGGTATGTAATAAATATTCAAATAAGCCATAGTTACTATAAAAATATAGGGCTTCCCAGGTGACACTAGTGGAAAAGAACCCCCCTACCAATGCAAGAGACCCGAGAGATGCAGGTTCGATCCCTGGGTCAGGAAGATCCCCTTGAGGAGGACACAGCAATGCACTCCAATATACTTACCTGGAGAATTCCGTGGACAGAAAAGACTGGCAGGCTACAGTCCATGGAGTCACAGAGAATCAGACATGACTGAAGCGACTTCAGTTCAGTTCAGTTCAGTTACTCAGTCATGTCCGACTCTTTGCAACCCCATGAACTACAGCACGCCAGGCCTCCCTGTCCATAAGAATTCCGTGGACAGAAAAGACTGGCAGGCTACAGTCCATGGAGTCACAGAGAATCAGACATGACTGAAGCGACTTCAGTTCAGTTCAGTTCAGTTACTCAGTCGTGTCCGACTCTTTGCAACCCCATGAACTACAGCACGCCAGGCCTCCCTGTCCATCACCAACTCCCGGAGTTCACTCAAACTCACATCCATCGAGTCAGTGATGCCATCCTGCCATCTCATCCTCTGTGGTCCCCTTCTCCTCCTGCCCCCAATCCCTTTATACACTATAAAAATGTTTGGGGTGGGGGGAGAATGAGTAGACTTCCAAGGCAACTTGAAACCAAAGGAATTTTACCTTTTGCATTAACTAAATGTCATTTCTAAAATTTTTAAATCCTTGGCACCATGAGAAAGATTTACTATGCCAAAGCAAAAGGGGCTTCTAAAAAGTAATTATAAAAGCTTATATGTTAATAATGGCTTTGTACCTTGTATTACTAGAGCTAATTCCATTATCTGAAAAACTAAAAACTGATGTTCAGTAACCTGGTGAATGCTCCAAAGCACAGCTCCTAAAAGAGCTTTGCCACCACAGCATGTTAAGAATCACTTTTCCAAGAAGCCGTCCCAAAATATCTCCCACCATGTCTGAGTCATTCTATTCACTCTAGACACCACCCACCCCACTCCACACACACATACACATAACTTTCATGCTCCTCTATTTCTGGAGCCAAAGAATCTTAAATTAACACCAGGGTGCATTATTTTCCCACTCATAAAAGGATTAGCTGAGTGACATTAGCCCAAAAGAATGAACCATTGGTACCAAGGCACTGCCAGGGTCAAAGAGGTTTTGAGCTGGGAGTACCTACTGAGCTCACTTCAAATGACATCAATTCTGCCTTCCCTAGAGATAACTCTTAATAAATGTTTTAGTTATTTAAATATCATATAATTTTCTGATTTTCTTTCCCCCACATGCTCAAGGGGAAAACCCCACTATTTTTCTCTTTCATAAATGAAATTCCCAATAGAGATCCCCTGTTCAGGGCAGCAGGTCAACAGCATACACTCATCCACACACCCAGCCAGTGCCCTCTCCTCTCCCTCAGAGCTGCCGCAGATCAGAATGAAACCTGCAGTGTCTGAAATCTGATCTTGTATCTGCACTTGATACACTTTTCCAATTCAGCAGAGGGTTGGGAGCTAAAAGATAGAGCAAGAGAGGTCTCCAGGAGTCCACTTGGCAATGAGCAGGTGTTAACCAAATGGCCTCTTTCAAAGAAAGAAGAGGCCCAAAATCATGGCCAAGTACACCTTGGTGGCCAGAGGAGATTCCAAGATGTCACTTAATGGTACAACATCTAACTACCCCCAGCTGTCTAGGCTATGGGTATTCTCATCAGTTTTCAGATGGAGAAGTGGAAAAGAATATGGGGTGTAGAATAAGAAAACTTAGGTGAGAATCCTGACTCATCATTATATGAGCTGGATGACTTGGGCAAGTCATATACTTCTTTGAGCTTCAGTATCCTCATCTGTAAAATAGGGACAATACTATTGTGAGGTTTGAGATAAGCACCTAGGACAGTTCCTGGCAAATTAGGAAGTATTTAATCAATATCCCAAAACACTAAATTACAACATAAATACTATCAACAGGCCATATTCTCTGGATTCCTTTTCCAGTAGAAGGTCTAGATTTCTGTTAACTGTCTATACTATTTTTGCTGGCTCTTGCATGACTAAGAAAAAGCTACTGAGAGACTACCAGCTGGAATGGAAGATATGGTCTCCAACCACAGAGAGAAATTATTTAACAGATAATTTAACCATAGAGTTCTCCTCATGAATGTAGTGTTGGGGCCAACAATGTCAACAACGCCAGCAGGATATTTTAAAACATCACTATCGCTGGAAGATAAATCTGCACTATCCCCTTCATTTGGATACAGAAGAGAAGTGTTAAGCCATCAAATCTGCTTCTTTGTAGACCATGTCCTAACTTCAATACTTTGGCCACCTGATGTAAAGAAATGACTCATTGGGAAAGACCCTGATGCTGGGAAAGATTGAAGGCAGGAGGAGAAGGAGATGACAGAGGATGAGATGGTTGGATGGCATCCCCAACTCGATGGACATGAGTTTGAGCAAGCTCCAGGAGTTGGTGATGGACAGGGAAGCCTGGCGTGCTGCAGTCCATGGGGTCACTAAGAGTCAGTCATGACTGAGCGACTGGACTGAACTGAGACCATGTCTTGGTTAATAGATCTTAGCTTTAAAAATGCATCCCCATCTTTGTTGACAATCTTGTCTTCCATACTGAGAAATGTTCCTGGAACCAGGGTCTCTTTCTGGAAACTGATTTAAATTTATGAAGCTGCTTGTATTTATGGTAAAATGAAAGTAAATCTGGCTGAAGCAAAGATCTACATTCCCAAGATGACTGACTGTTCATTTATTAGTTACCTCCCCTAGCTAGGACTTCCCTGGTGGCTCAGAGGTTAAAGCGTCTGCCTCCAATGCGGGAGACCCGGGTTCAATCCTTGGGTCCGGAAGATCCCCTGGAGAAGGAAATGGCAATCCACTCCAGTATTCTTGCCTGGAGAATCCCATGGACAGAGAAGCCTAGTAGGTTACAGTCCACGGGGTCGCAAAGAGTCGGACACGACTGAGCGACTTCACCTCACCTCCCCTAGCTAACACCCGAGTCACAGGCTGCCCCTTGCACAGCCTTCCTCCAGGAACCTGGTTCATTCAGGAGCACCAGGAAGGAGCTGGAAAAGTAGGGGAAACAAACAGCATTTAATCAAGGGACACACCCTCTACGGCCAAGGTCAACACCCAGGAGGGCAGCAGGGCTTGGACAGTAGCAGAAGGACTCCACCCACACAGCACTTTGAACAGAAGCTCTCTTCCAACTGGAGGCAAAGAGCCGCTAATCTGACGCACGCCCTAAACAGAGATGTGGGTAAAAATAAAATGAGGACTGCTCCCCTGTGAGAAAGCCAGGAAGAGAACATATTGAAGCAATCATGGCCTGAAGCCCTGCCCAACACAGTGCTACTACCAAGTGACCTCAGTCAGGAACAGGAAAGGGTTGATCAAGTTACTTTCCTTGCTCAAAATCTCCCAATAGCTACCCATAAACTATTGAATAAAATCTGAAATCTCCACAGTGTGGAACATAAAGCAACCTTTCCAGCTTTCTCTCTCATTATCCCAAATCCCTTACACACATACTCACAATGAGCATACACACTGGACTCTAAGTGAAGACTATCTCTCCAACTCTGAAACTTACCCCCAGCACCCCTCCTCTCTTGCCCGCCTCCATCTCCACAAGTCCAGCTTCTATCCATCCTTCAAGGCCTAGCAAGGCCAAGTCCACAGCTGAGATTCCTCTCTCTCTCTTAGCTGCTCCCATGGCACTTTCCAAATAAACAATCTTTTCCCTTCACTGCAATTTCCATAAAGAAAAAGATAGCTTGCCATGTTCATTCTCATAATAGTATCTTTGCAGATATTCAATACATTTTTGTCAATTTAAGAAGTCTCTCAGTGCCAAGATGTTTGTTCTGTAACTTGAATTTTCTAGTCCTCACCAGACAAGATAATTCAACTTCCACTGGCTTTGCCTGATTTCCTCTTTCATGTGGCGCATCAGCCCCCGAAAAGTCTCATTGCACTGTGTCCAGGAGGCCCTTTCACATCTTCCCTGCGCTCCCTGGATGACCCACCTGCCATGTCCCTCTCTCCTGCTCTGGCTGCCAGCTGCTGCTGGAGGAGGAATCTCTGAGGAATCCAGGGCTCTCCAGTCCCCAACGCTCCAAAGGCCTGAGTTCCCTGGAGTCCCCCTGGCCCCTGGCTCTAACCTCCAGTGGAAGCTTAGTCTCCTTCCCCACTCTGTCCAGGAGATCGGCATCATCTCTCCCCAGGCGTCACACAGAGCCCTCCTGAGGGCTGCTCCTCCCTTTCTGAGCAGCACACACCCCCCTCCTCAGGGCTCATACCCCAGCCCATGGAATTGGCTAGAGATGGATATCTGGGAAAGAGAGTGTGTGGTCTCTCCAAAACCCATCTTCCTCTTCCTCCCATTCAAACCCCTCACACAAACCAGGAGCACCGGGCTGCTTGCCTCTCTGACGAAGTGGCCAGGACGTGTCCAGGTGGCCAGAGTGTGCACTAAGCTACACTTGTCTCCCCCAGTCAGCTGCCCTGGCCTCGTCCCTCATCCCCCTGAAGGAGAAGCACTGACTGCAACCACCTTTCCTCCTTAAAGACAAGAAACCCTTCCTCCGACAGACTCTACCTGTCCTGCGCCTCCCAGGACGCCCCTGCCTCAGGCCCCTTCCTTTCTTCCTCCAAAGGGCCTTCACCACTGCGAACAGGTCCTTCTTTCCAGAAGTGATCGATAAGATTGGATTTCAGCAGATATTGCCCAGGGCCTGAAGCTTTATCAGTGCTGAAGCTTTCTATGCCTGCCAATTAGTGTGTCCATTATTCTGGGCTGGGTCATCCAAACCTTTAATCTACTTAATGGAGAAGGAACTCCAGGGAGGCAGGAAGCACCTTGAACTGAAAGGCTGAACCTGCACAGGAAACTACAGAGGGCAAGGAAGTGCCCCTCAGGGGCAGCCCAGCTTGGCCGCCTGGCAAGTCGCTTCAAGGAAAGGAGGCAGGGTTTTCGAAGGAGTCACTGATGGATGACTCCACGCCTGCAGGAAACAAGGTGAGGCAGAAGTTTTTCCCCAGGGCCTTGGGCCAAACTTCAAGGCCAGAGGAGGTTGCTCTGCAATTCCATCCCTGATAACAGACCCTACTGCCCTCCCACAGGGCCCGGTACCCAGACTGGCAGCACAGGGTCTCCCTCACCCTTTTAAAACATGCCCATCAAGCTGCGAGGCCCCAGATCCCCTCCTGACCATTCCACCACCATTTTCTCACCCAAAAGGTAAACTGTAGGCAATACAGGTTAAGAGTTAATAGCTAACATCACTTCATCCATACAGTAACCCTATAAGAAAACGACTGATAGTGTGAGCATCTTATAAATGAGGAAATGAAGGCCTAGAGCAGCCAAGTGACATAGCAAATATTACGCAGAGGTGAGTGGCAGAGTTGAACCACTTTTGGTTCACACTGAACCATTCAGCATACTGCCTTAAAGGCAAGTCCATCCGCAAACTAAGCCTAGCCACTGGGTTTGATGCTTCAAACTTTATTAAGCTTTAGGTTTTTCTTTGTTTTTTAAAGGAGTCTGGTCGTGCAAATCAATAGCTTTAACCAGCAGAGTTTAAGGATGGAATAGCATGGCGGTGACATGCTATTCCAACTTTCACCCCACTTGAAAGCACCGACCCCAAACTCAGCTGTCCTCATCTGCCCATGACCAAAATATGCACGCATCCAAGCTGCTTGACACACCTTTTCTGGGTGTCTTCTTTGAGGCCCATCGGAGGAAGAAAGGAAGGGACCTGAGGTAGGGGGTCCTGGGAGGTGCAGGACAGGTAGAGTGCAGGACAGACAAGAGCTAGCAACCTGGAGCCGGTAATGTACTGATAAAGGGAACTTCTAAGATGCAGTCAAGCCACAGACATGGATTATGGAAAAGAGAGGGAGGGAGACGGATTCTGAACCTGCAAGAAGCACTGGGTCAGGAACTGGACCTCCTCTCCTCAAGTGGAAACTACAGAGGGGTCAGACAGGGCAGGGCAGAGGGGTAAATATCCCTCCTTCTGGGTCCTCTTGTCCCAAAGAGAGGACATGGAGTCCATCTGATCTCCCAAAGGCAGGGAGCAAGGGGCCTGCCGGAAAGGCTGTCTTTGGAGGCCTCAGTCCTCACTTCTGTGCTCCAACCCTGCTCCTAGGGAATGAGGGCAGGCGTATTAGAGCAAGGACAGCCTTCTAGGGAAGTGACGCTCCCAGCAGCCCTGCTGGGGAAGTGACGCCGTGTCCCCAAGGTCTGTGAGTATTCTTAGATCTTAATATGGTCCTTCTTCTGCAAGCTGCACCCCATTTCTGCCAGAAACACCTGGATGGACCCAGCTCACCCAGTGGAACCATATAACATGCATTAGATTTTATGCAGTATAAATTTATAAAGGTAATTTGCAGCGTGATTAAATTTTGTGAATAAATTTCCTATGAGGCCATTCTACCATAGAATTTTGGTTTTGAATATTTTGATTAAACAAAATTACTCTATTGTGATAGCAGGCTATATAAAATTTTTACAGTTTTTAGGTTCCAAAGTGAGTTTTTAAGGAACATGTCCTTGACATTTCTGAATCCTTTCCATTAGGGTGTGGCTTTACATTTTTCTGCAATCACTCCGAGCACGTAGTTCCCCAAATAGGCAAGAAACATGGCTACACTTAATCTTTTTCTCTAGCTGAGATAGATATAGTTGTTTTCCTGCTCTGTAGCCACTTATCTGCTTCTTCCTGGCTTAGAGGACCCAGATTTCATTCACGAATCAAGTATCTGTGTGCTTCATGGGAAGCAGAGACACTTTCAGCCCCACAGGGTAAACGCTACTTCTGTTACACTAATTGCGGAACTGGCATCCGCTTTCTGGCCACTTGTTTGGGAATACATGCATGAAAAACCGTCTCTTTCAGTTGCTGTGCATTGCTCACGAGACATATGAAACGGTGGCAGCCATCCTGGGGCAATGAGGAAGAGGACAGTGCAGACAAACACAGTCCTGGGACCTTCATTTCTTGTGATGGCTGGTTGGGCAATTAGGACCAATCCTCCCACTGAAGAACGTCTCTGGGGTTTTCTCTTAACTTTCTTAAAAGCATCAAAGAGCAAAGTAACTAGGCCAAAGCCTTGAAGAGAGTAAGAATCCAAAGAAGTTTGCCTTAAAACACAAAGCTACTTTGTGCCCTGAAAGTATCTGGCAACCTGTAAGAAACAGTGGCAAAAGGAAGCTGTGCTTTTGGCAGCCAGGAAAAGAGAAAAGGGAACAGAAATCAAAGTTCAGAGCCAGCCCAATGAAGGAACTCTGACATATAATACCCCACTAAGCTGGGCTTCCTCCAGAGGAAGGGTTTTGCTCTCAAGGTAAAGTCAGTCTAGAAGAAACGCCAGCTCTTATGAAAACTTGAAACACAGCTGCCTGTAATCTGGGTCCAAGGAACCTTGAGCATTCAACTTGGGTTAAGGTAGAGTTGGACTAGTGGTACCCCTTGGAGTCTGGCAAAAGAAAACGATCGCTGCAAGAGGAAGTCACCATTCTAGGCTTCAAATTATTCTCATAAAATCTTTTTCAAAAATAATGACCAGGAAACAACCAAAGAGAACACAAGGAAAAAGATACTTTGAGTAAGAATCATCAGAAACAGCAGACTACAGAAACAGACCCACAAAGACTCCAGATATTGGAATTACAAAATAAAGACTATGAAGCAAATATATCTATTGCAGTCAAAGAAATAAAGGACAAGCTTAAAAGATTTTTTTTAATTAAAAGCTTTTTTTTAAGTGATTTGGAAGAGCATTAAGTAAGGATTCTAGCATTGAAAAATCTAACACTTGAAATTAAGTCAATGAACAAGTTTCATTGCAGATTAGATACAGCTGAATAGAGATTCAAACTAGAAGATAAACAAATATCATATGACACTTCTTATATGTGGAAGCTAAAAAAAAAAGTTATACCAATGAACTTATTTACAAAACAGAAATAGACTCACAAACATAGAAAACAAACTTATGGTTACCAAAGGGGAAGGACGGGGGGAGAGACAAATTAGGAGTTTGGAATTAAAATATACACACTACTGTCTATGGAGTAGACAACCAACAAGGACTTCCTGCACAGGGAACTATACTCAATATCCTATAATAAACTATAATGGAACAGAATCACTTTGCTGTGCACCTGAAACTAACATATCATTGTAAACCGACTGTATTTCAATAAAATTTATTTAAGAAAAAAGAAAAAATTAACTGGAAGAGAAACATCTAGGATGTATTATGCAAAGATAAAGTTGTGAAAATATAGAATGATAAGAAATATAGAAGATACAGTGAGAAATTTCAACTTCAATTACTTTCAGAATTAATTCAACTTCAAGGAATTTCCATTTTAATCAACTATATCCCAAAAGTAAGAGAAGGGGCAGGGGGGCAGAAATGGCAGAGAATTTTCCAAAACTGATGAGTTGCAACCTACAGACATCAAAACTCTAACTGAACCCAAGTAAACTAAATAAGAGAGAATCTGGTTATGATATTGAGCTTCTGATTTAATGGTCCAATTTATGAACTTCCTGTTAAGCACTAAAAGAGGTAGGAAAATAGGAGAATTATTTATGTCATTTTGAGTTTAGGTTTAGTTATCTGCAGCCACATCCTAAATGATATTCATAGTAAGAATGAAGTATCCACCATTTTTAAATGCCTATTATGTGGCATGCACAACATATATATTTCAATTTTTCATAATTCCCCACAAAGCCTTATAAGGTAATACATATTAGTTAATACAGGCTTGGTATACAGAAAAAATAGATTATTTCTTGCTCATATTATATCTTCAAAATGGTTCAGCAGAGGGCTATGTTCATAGTCATTCAGGGTCCCATGCTGATGGAGGCTTTGAAATCCAACAGAGATCCTGTAATTGATGAACAGTGGGAGAATAAAGTAAATCATATTTTATTTTTAAAGCTTCCATATGGAAATGAAGCACCTAATTCTGCTTACAATTCACTGGCCAAAGTAACTCACACAGCCAAAGATGTAGAAAAGTGGAATCTTACTGTGTGCCTGAAAGGTGTAGAGCTGGAAATATTTAGTGATGACCTCTTATGACGACCACAGAGAGACATGACCCTAATTCTTCAAATGAGGAAGCTGAGGCTCGGAGAGGTATTTAACACATGTTAGATGAATGGAGAATGTACTCACATTAATATGTCTTCTAAGGTAATATTATGAACATGACTATTTGCCCTTTGGTAATGGAGGTCGTGAGAAGACAAATGGAGCTGTGGTGTGATCTATAAGGAGACAAGCAAAGTACCAGTTGGGTTTCATTATGCTCTGTCCCAGAATCACCACTGTCAGGGGCAAAGCATGGGTCAAAGGCCACCAGGGGGCAAACACCCTAGTCCTTCCTTTGGTCCTTGTGCTAACCAGAGCCTTTCCTACATGGATAAGATGGGACAAAAATTGGCCAGAGAGAGTTTGTATACATGAACCAAGGGTTCCCACTATCTTACATATTCCAGGTGTGCAAGATGTGGTTAAGAGGGAAAAAACAATCCCACATAATTGAATCAGCCATGCCAAGTTTCTTAACTTTGATCTATGTAGATTCAGAAAGCTGGCCGAGGCAAAGGAGATGCAAACAGAGTGTTCTCAACCCATCATGTTCAAACACAGGAGAAGGGGCCACCTTGTTCTCTTAGATCCTCAAGACCTTCCTATGAGGTGGATTTTCCAACCTGTAATGAGCACAATATTCCCCACCCCCTCACATACCTGTTGATGATACAGGCACCTCCTCCTCCCAGGACCCACACCTACCGGCAGGCTCCCCTGGCTGCCACGTGTGTCTGCCGCTGCCAGCCCTGTCCAGCCTACTGTGACACAGCAGTATCGGCTGTAATCCAACAGAGATCCTGTAATTGATGAACAGTGGGAGAATAAAGTAAATCATATTTTATTTTTAAAGCTTCCATATGGAAATGAAGCACCTAATTCTGCTTACAATTCACTGGCCAAAGTAACTCACACAGCCAAAGATGTAGAAAAGTGGAATCTTACTGTGTGCCTGAAAGGTGTAGAGCTGGAAATATTTAGTGATGACCTCTTATGACGACCACAGAGAGACATGACCCTAATTCTTCAAATGAGGAAGCTGAGGCTCGGAGAGGTATTTAACACATGTTAGATGAATGGAGAATGTACTCACATTAATATGTCTTCTAAGGTAATATTATGAACATGACTATTTGCCCTTTGGTAATGGAGGTCGTGAGAAGACAAATGGAGCTGTGGTGTGATCTATAAGGAGACAAGCAAAGTACCAGTTGGGTTTCATTATGCTCTGTCCCAGAATCACCACTGTCAGGGGCAAAGCATGGGTCAAAGGCCACCAGGGGGCAAACACCCTAGTCCTTCCTTTGGTCCTTGTGCTAACCAGAGCCTTTCCTACATGGATAAGATGGGACAAAAATTGGCCAGAGAGAGTTTGTATACATGAACCAAGGGTTCCCACTATCTTACATATTCCAGGTGTGCAAGATGTGGTTAAGAGGGAAAAAACAATCCCACATAATTGAATCAGCCATGCCAAGTTTCTTAACTTTGATCTATGTAGATTCAGAAAGCTGGCCGAGGCAAAGGAGATGCAAACAGAGTGTTCTCAACCCATCATGTTCAAACACAGGAGAAGGGGCCACCTTGTTCTCTTAGATCCTCAAGACCTTCCTATGAGGTGGATTTTCCAACCTGTAATGAGCACAATATTCCCCACCCCCTCACATACCTGTTGATGATACAGGCACCTCCTCCTCCCAGGACCCACACCTACCGGCAGGCTCCCCTGGCTGCCACGTGTGTCTGCCGCTGCCAGCCCTGTCCAGCCTACTGTGACACAGCAGTATCGGCTGTGTTGGTTTACTCCGTCCCAGGGATGAGGCAGCGGTTAAGAGGAAGGGGAGGGAGGAAGAGGATGGGGGTGGGGTGGCGTGGGGAGGGGGCAAGGGAGTAAGGCCCAGAAAAGAAGCTGTGGTGAGCCAGAGATTGGCGGAAGAAATCTCTTTATAATTTCAACTGTTTTTGAACCACACTGTCTCTAGCTGGGCCCCCTGGGGTGAAAGGTCCGTATATTACTGGGAATAGGAGTCTGTAACCTTAATTATGCCTCAAAGCATTTGCCTGTGTTCTTCCTGAAGCTTCCAGAAGGAAAAAAAAAATGTGGTTTCCATTACAGTGTCACTGAGGGACTTGTACTGGGGTTGGGATCATTAAAATAAAAACACTGATGAGTAAGCCATGGCATTTTTTCCTCCAAGACTTACGTCCTTCCTCCACCCCTAGTCCTGTACTTTATTTTGAGACAAGCTTAAAATAGTCTATAAAATATGGAGCTCATTATATCCCATCTAGCAGATTTCATTTGGCATGAATGTAGATTAAAAGCCCCACACCAGTTCTTCCTCCTAGCCTGAGTTTATAGGGAAGACACTCCTCTGCTTTTGCTCAGGGCTGAGTTCTTTAGAGTGTGATTCTGCAATAGATCAGGAGAGCCAGGAGGTGCCACTTCCAACTCCACTCAACTTATTTTTCATGATAATAACAAGGGAGGATAGAGAAAAAAATACAATTCTGCTTTTGGGGCTTTTTAGAACTTTTCCTAGAGCCTTGAAAAGCTTAATTCAAACTAGGCGCCCTTCGAACCCATGAATTCCTCCAGTCTTCCACATAACAATGACTATCACGGCTGCTGAGCGCATTAAAAGGGGCAGAACTGAACTGAAACTGCAGGGGAATGTAATGAAAAGGGGCCTCAACTAGGAGTTTTGCATCCTTGCTTCAAAGGTAGGCTCAGCCAACAACTAACTATGGCTTTAAGAAGTGAAATCATCCCTTTGGGCTCAGTTTCCTCATCTCTAAAATGAGAGGCCTCTTCCAACTCTGTCTCTTTTTTTCTTTTGCTGAGGGTACAATTATGGAGGCAAACGGATGAGAAATGAAAACTTCCTCTTACCACTGATCTTACTTGACCCAATACCATCTCTTGAACTAGTAAATTCCCTTTCTATCTGATAAAGCCCCAGTGTTCTCTGATTATACCTTCCCTCTGAATCACTAGAAAATGCCCTGCATTTTCCCTTATCCTGAATACCCTTTTCCCTTGCTCTATCTACATCCTTAAAAATCCCAATACAAGGACAGTGTGCTTAATAGTAAGTACATGCTGAGGGCTTGATTTATCAGTTTCTAACACAGTTCTTGCACAGGTATCATCTTCTCCCCCAGGGTCTCCCCCCCAGGGTGCAGTGTAGGGTTTTGTCTCTGAGGAAGGAGTAGGACTCAGTCAACTCTTGATGGCAGCGGAAGGCTCCACTCATTAGCAGTCTACTCTGAGCTACCCAGTGGCTGAGCACCAAGGTGACAGACCTACTCCTCCCCCCTGTACTCTCTAGCTGTGGGTCCCTCTGAGTCTCCTCAGCTACCTCACCTATGCAAGGAGAATAACACCCCCTACACACAGCCCTGCTGGCAGCTTGAATGAAACAGGTGAGCCTACGCAAACTCTTGAACTACCTACCTCTTCAGTCACAGCCCGTAACATTGCCTACTCTTTTGCTAAGCATATCAAGGCCATCCGAACTGCATTTCCTCATTTCTCCTTTTTCCTACTTAAAAATAGCTCTCTAAGCACCCCCTTCTTCCTTCCTTCCAGCAGAGGAAGCATTCTCCCTCCTCCAGTCTTCCACTTCCATCTGCACTCTTCAGTCAACCCAATCCTACCTCCTCCAGGTCGTTGCTGCACTTTACAGTACTTATCACAAGCTCTTTTCAATTCAACTGTCGCTTGGCTCATGGATCGTCTGCCTCACTCATTAGAATGTAAACTTCATGAAGATTTCATGCCTTATTCATGCTGTATCCCCAGCAAATAGCTCGGTGCCTGGAACACTGTCAGTGCTCGATGAATATTTCTTGAATGGATTAATTGATCCATTTCTGTTCATCACTTTCAAACTTCTCTCATCACTGGCTCCTGCCCCCAGCCTCAAACACATTCAAGCCTCCCTTCTTTAACAAAACCATTGCTTGACCCTAAAGTCCCATCAACCACCATTCTATTTTTACCTTGCATTTTCTGACATATTTCTCAAACAAACAATGTGTGCTTGCTGCTGTCTCATCTTCACCACCTCCTCCCACTGCAATCTGGTTTCTCTTCATCAAGGCTGCTGAAACAATGCTATGAGTTGTCACCAATGCCTTCTGTCCCCAAACTCCTCACACTGCCCCACTTCCCTGCAGATGGGGACCCCTAACTGTCCCTTCTTCTCTACCCTCAAGAATATATCGTATCCTGGCTTCTTCCTATCCTTTTGACATTGTCTCCCCACGTCCACACTTTCCAAAACCAATCTATGCCAGTCACCTTTTCCCCTATACTGTCTTTCCTGAGCTAGTATCAATTTCACTATCATTTTGGGGCAAATGACTCAAAACCACGCACTTCCTATCCTAACTCTCTAGAAAAACAGACATACTTCCATTGAATGAAGGAAGTGGGCATTTTGTTATGCTATGTTATACTTCTGTGTATTCTCAGCACCTCGTCTACTGCCTGGTATATGAAAATTGTTCATTTCATTTTTTAAAAATGAAATGCTCTTGCTCTCCTATTATCTGTCTTTAACCTGATATGGAAACAAGAATCTTCACAGGATGATCCCAATCTACCTTTCCAAACTGAACTCTTCAGTTCAGTTCAGTTTAGTCGCTCAGTCGTGTCCGACTCTTTGCGACCCCATGAAACGCAGCACGCCAGGCCTCCCTGTTCATCACCAACTCCCAGAGTTCACTCAGACTCACGTCCATCGAGTTCGTGATGCCATCCAGCCATCTCATCCTCGGTC